>BCLF01000053.1:262575-290060 GCA_001602275.1 Zoysia japonica | reverse complement strand
GGGCCGCCGTCAAAGCGCAGGGACCGGCGGCGCCGACCGCCACCTGGGAGGTCCCTGGGTGAGGGCCTCCCTCCCACTCGAAGGGGCGATCGATGGCTTCGGCTATCTGATGGATCGAGGGGGAGGTGCCGAGCTCTCAACATGCGATTGGTTGCCGGCCTCCGCCAGCTGTCGGGGGTCGCCGAGGAGGTCGGCGCCATCTACGAGGAGGCTCACTTCGTCGAATTCTGGGTAAGCTTGAGTCCGGCTCTTGGTTTTTGACTTTTGCGAATTTCGGGTTGATAATCTTCTGCAGGACAACTTATACGCGGTCCTGGGTCGGCCCCCACGCGGGTTCGCTGCCCAAGCCGAGGTCGACGCCCTCAAGGAGGAGCTGGCAAAGGCGCGGGCCGAGTTGGGGGAGGCCATAGTTGACTTGAAGTCGCAGCTCCTTGCTGCGCGGGAGTCGGCTCGCGTCGCCCTTAAGGAGGCGAACAAGGCGCGCGTCGAGCTGGCGGCGTCCGAGGCTCGAGCCACCCGGATCGCGGCGGCCCTCGAGCAGGCCAACCGCACAGTCGTCGGTAAGTCGCTGTGTGTTCTTCCGACCCTCGGGGTCAGGCTCTGACTCGTGTTGTTGCAAGGCTTCGCCGCCAAGCAGTGGAGCACGAGACCGAGATGCGGCGCCTCGGGCTCCTCCACCAACACGCCGAGGGGGCCCGCTAGACTCTGGAGCAGACGCTGCGCATGACGAAGGAGGAGCGTGACCGTGCCTTTGAGCAGGTCAACCTTCTGAAGTCGGAGCGGGTGGTGCTCCAGTCCGAGGTCGAGCAGGCGACGGCGGACCTCGGCCAGACGCGTGAAGAGGCCGCTAAGGTCCAGGAGGAGCTCTCGGCAGCCCAAATCCAGAACGAGTGCCTTCGGAACAGCCTCGACCGGGCGGGGCAGGCCGCCGAGGCCGCTGAAAAAGAGCGGAACGGTAAGGGTCGGCCCCTCCCTATTCGCTCTAGCTTTGTCTTCGATTCTCTGCTGACGTTTTGGAATGCAGGATTGGCGGGCGAGGTTCAGACCCTGAGGTCGGCGGGTCTGAACCTCATTGGAAAGTTGTACTCCGGAGTGTCGGACTTCGTCCCGACGGGGGTCATCGCGCACGCTCTGCAGCAGCTCCCGGAGGTTGTCTCCGACGTCGTGATGAGGGCGCTGGAGGACGGGTCCTCGATAGCCTTAGCCCGGGTCCGCTCCCATTATCCGGATGCGGATCTCGGCAGGGTCGTCGAGGGCTTCGCGTCGGGCTACTCGGACGAGCAGCTGGACGCGATCTCGGTGGAGACGCAGGAGCCGGGGCCGAAGGCCGTCGTCGACTTCAAGACGAAAGACTTCCTGTCCGAGCGATTCGGCCCGTTTCCCTATGTATAGGTCCGAATATGTAAAAAGTGTCATTGTATTAGTAAAGAATATCGTTCAAAGAATATCGTTCGAGAAACTTTTGCGAGTTTGAATGTGAATTTCGACTCCCCTTCGCATGCTGCGACTGTTTTTCGCCCCCCTTCGACGTCAATCAAACGAATGGGCCGAGTATAGCTCGTAGGGTCGGGTGTCGGGCTCGATACAAGCGTAGAGCGTCATCGGCTCCCGATTCGTAGATAGTATAGCCACGGGAAGGCTTCGAACGAAAAACGCGCGCGAAGTTTGTCGTTTGAGGGTCACCCGTGAGCTCGGTGCGGGTCGAGGATCTGACCTCGAGGAAACAAAAAGACGAAAAGACGTAACGAGTTAACGGGGAGCGGCGCCCCGGCGCAAAAAATCGATAAATGATGAACGAAAAAACGAGGTCGATCGTTTCGACGCTCGAGAGGATGGAGATAAGTAGCCCCCGGGTGCGGGGTGTGGCCGGGACGGCCACGGCTCGCAGCCCAAAACGAAAAAAAACGAGAGCAAAGTCACGAGAATTTAGCTGTTTTTATTAAGTGTAGAACCGTCGGAGGTTCTCGAAATTCCATGCGTTCGCGAGTTCCCGACCATCCTCGGTTGCTAGCTTGTAAGCACCGGGCCTTAGGACGCGCTTGATTACAAAGGGTCCCTCCCAAGGAGGCGACAGGTTGTGCTGGTCGGCCTTCGTTTGCACCCTTCTCAGCACAATGTCTCCTACGTTTAGCGCCCGACCTCTGACGCGCCGAGCGTGCAGTCGTCGTAGACTCTGCTGGTACTTGGCGGAGCGCAGGAGAGCGACTTCGCGCGTCTCTTGCAGCTGGTCGAGGCAATCCTGCAGCGCGACCTGTGATCTTTTCTCGTCGTAGGCTCGGACTCGCGGAGAGTCGTAGTCGAGGTCGGTCGGCAGCATCGCTTCTGCTCTGAACGTCATGAAGAACGGTGTAAACCCGGTGGTTTTATTCGGAGTCGTTCGCAGACCTCAGAGGACCGACGAGAGTTCGCTCACCCATCGTCAAACTGCCTGCCTGACGGAATCGTAAATCCGTGGCTTTAGGCCTTGGAGTATCATCCCGTTGGCCCGTTCGACCTGCCCATTCGTCCTTGGGTGCGCTAGGGAGGCGAAGTCTAGGCGAATGTGATACTCGTCATAGAATTTCCGAAATTGCCGACCGGTTAATTGCGCGCCGTTGTCGGTGATTATGGTGTTCGGGACCCCAAACCGATAGATGATGTTACGGATGAACCCGATCGCCCGGGGTGAAGTGATGTTGGGCACTGGCTCGGCCTCAATCCACTTGGTGAACTTGTCGACGGCGACGAAGAGATGGGTGAAGCCGCCGGATGCTCTCTTGAATGGCCCGAGGATGTCGAGTCTCCAGACAGGGAAGGGCGAAGCGATCGGGATCGTCTGGAGCTCCTGGGCTAGCCGGTGCGTCTGTCGGGCGTAGAACTTGCAGCCTTGGTAAGCTCGGACGAGCTTTTGGGCGTCGGCCACGGCCGTCGGCCAGTAGAAGCCTTGTCGAAAGGCTTTGCCGACGAGGGTTTTGGGTCCGGCATGATGACTACAGATGCCTGAGTGGATGTCGTCGAGCAGGTGCATGCTCTGCTCCTGAGGGATGCAGCGCTGCAGTATACCACTCGTGCTTCGCTTGTAGGGCTCGCCGTCCGAAATGACGTAGGCCTTGGCCTGTCGCACGACCTTCCTGGCTCCGTTGGTGTCGGCCGAGAGAGTGCCGTCCTGAAGGTAAACGAAGATATCGTGGGACCAGTCGGGAGCGAGCGCTATGATCTCTGCCCCTGGTTCAGGGGTCGGCTCGCCGCTCAGTCCCTCGACAGGCGGCCCTTTCCGCAACCCTGATGGAGGGTTTGGTGAGGACTTCGAGGAAGACGCCGTCGGTGATCGGCTCACGCTCTGAGCCCATCTTGGCGAGGGCGTCGGCGGCTTCGTTGTCCCGACGTAGAACGTGATGGAGTTGGAGTCCATCGAACTTGTCTTCGAGCTTGCGGACCTCTTGACAGTAGGCTTCCATCTTCAGGTCTCGACAGCTGGAAGTCTTCATGACTTGACTGACGACCAACTCGGAGTCGCCCTTGACGTAGAGGCGCTGAACGTCGAGGGTGGTGTCCATTCGCAGGTCGTGGAGGAGCACCTCGTATTCGGCCGCGTTATTGGAGGCGCGGAACTACAACTACAGCACGTAGCGGAACTTGTCTCCCTTCGCGGAGATCAGGACGACCCCATCCCCCATGCCCTTGAGCATGCAGGACCCGTCGAAGTACATGGTCCAGTATTCGACGCTGCCGGGGGCCGGCGGTTCCTGAGCCTCGGTCCATTCAGCGACGAAGTCGGCCAGGGCCTGGGACTTGATGGCCTGCCGAGGGACGAAAGCGACGTCGAGCCCCAGGAGTTCCATGGCCCACGTGGCGATGCGCCCGACCGTGTCCTTGCCACCGACGATCTCCCCGAGTGGGAAGCTGCTGACGACGCGGACGAAGTGGCTCGTGAAGTAGTGTCGCAGCTTGCGGCTTGTGATGAGAACGGCGTAGATTAGCTTTTCTACCTGAGAGTACCGAGTCTTGACGTCGACCAACATCTCGCTGACGAAGTAAATAGGCCGCAGAACAGACAGGGTCTCACCCTCCTCCTTTCGCTCGACGACGAGGACAGTGCTGACGACTTTCGAGGTCGCCGCAATATAGAGGAGAAGGGTCTCTCCTGGGGTCGAGGCTGCAAGGATTGGCGGCGATGAGAGCAGGGTTAAGCCGATCGAAGGCTTCTTGGGCCTCGGTGGTCCAGGTGAACCGCTCTGCTTTTCGTAGTAGCCGATAGAAGGGCATCGCTTTTTCGTCGAGCCTTGAGATGAAGCGGTTGAAGGCCGCCAAGCATCCGGTCAGCTTCTGGACACCCTTGACGTTGCTGATGGGCCCGAGGTTGAGGATAGCGGAGATCTTCTCGGGGTTCGCTTCGATCCCTCGCTCGGAGATGACGAAGCCGAGCAGCTTGCCCGAGGGGACCCCGAAAACGCATTTTTCGGCGTTCAGCTTGATCCGATAGCGCCGGAGGTTCGCGAATGTCTCGTCCAGGTCTTGGACGAGGTCGAAAGCCTGCCAAGTCTTGATGACGATGTCGTCGACATAGACCTTCAAGTTCCGTCCTAGCTGGCCGTGAAAGCACTTTTGCATGCAGCGCTGGTACGTGGCCCCAGCGTTCTTGAGGCCGAATGGCATGGTGACGTAGCAGAAGGACCCGAAGGGTGTGATGAAGGACGTGGCCGGCCGGTCGGACTCGCGCATAGAAATTTGGTGATACCCAGAGTACGCGTCGAGGAAGCTCAGGGTTTCGCACCCGACGGTCGAGTCCACCACTTGATCAATGCGCGGGAGAGGGAAGGAGTCCTTCGGGCAGGCCTTGTTGAGACTCGTGTAGTCAACACACATCCTCCATTGCCCGGTCTTCTTTTTCACCATTACAGGGTTGGCTAACCACTCGGGGTGGTAGACCTCTTGAATAAACTTAGCATCTAGGAGCTTCGTCAATTCTTCCCCAATGGCTCAGCGCTTCTCGTCGTCGAAACGCCGGAGTCGCTGCTTGACGGGCCAAGAGCCCGCGATGATGTCGAGGGAGTGCTCGGCGACTTCTCTCGGGATGCCGGGAGCGCAGACGTCCCGATTCCAGGTGAGGAAGTCGACGAGCGCGCTTTCTTATTCGCTGGAAAGCGCTGTCCCAATCCTGGCCTTCTTGGAGGGGTCGGCGGGGTCGAGAGCCACCTCCTTAGAGTCATCGACGGGTTTGAAGGATGTCGACGACGCGGCCCTAGAGTGGAGCGCTGGGTCCGACCCTTTTGCTTTGCGGATCTCGTCCAACTGGGCCGAGCCCGATTTAGCGGTGGCCAGCTCGAACCTTTTCTGCTCACACGCCAGAGCGTGTTGGAAGCGTGACGAGACCGTGATGATGCCCTTCGGCCCGGGCATCTTCAACTTCAGGTAGACATAGTTAGAGGTGGCCATGAACTTTGTGTAGCATGACCGACCCAGGATGGCGTGGTAGGCGCTGGTGAAGTCGACCACCTCGAAGGTGAGCGACTCGGTCCGAAAATTGCTTCGGTCGCCGAAAGTGGCTGGGAGCGTGATCTGACCGAGGGGTGTCGTGTAGCCCCCGGGGACGACTCCGTGAAACGGAGCGTAGGTCGGGCGAAGGTCGACCTCCGTCAGCTTTATCGCCCGGAAGGCGTCGACATATAGGATGTTGAGGGCGCTCCCTCCGTCCATGAACATCTTCGATAGGCGCACGGAGCCGACGATGGGGTCGAGCACCAACGGGAGGCGGCCGGGCTGCGGGACGTGGTCCGGGTGATCAGCCCGATCGAAGGTGATCGGGGCCTCGGACCACTCGAGGTAGCGGGGGACCGCAGGGTTGGCAGCGTTGACCTCGCGCCAAGTCCTCTTTTAGCGGCTGCGGGATTTGCAGTAGGCTGCAGAGCCGCCAAAGATCATGAGGCAGTCCTCCGGCTCGGAGAAGGCTGCGCCGACATCTTCCTTGGCACCCTTAGTTTGGGGGTTGGTCTTGGCCGCCGAGGAGTCGGTCTGGAGTTCGCTTCTGAAGAACCTCCTTGCCAGGTGGCAATTCCTGAAGGTGTGCTTGACTGGCATAGAATGGTTGGGGCAGAGCAGGTCAAGCATCTTATCGAAGTGGCCGTCGTGGTTGGCCGGCTTCTTGGTCGGGGGTCGGGCTGGATGCTCCGCGGCGGCTACGAAATCGTCATTGTGGCGCCGACCCTTGCCCTTTTTGCAGCTCGAGCTGCCGCCACCCCGCTCGTTGCGGCGGTCCGCGGACCGGTCAGAGGGGCGGTCCCCTCGACGGTCAGTCCCCGACCTTTCATCCTTCACCGACCTCGGTCGAAGTTGGCCTGCACGGCCTCTTCTCCGGTGGCGAAGGTTGTGGCGATGTCGAGGAGGTCTTGGGCCGTCCGAGGGTTCCTCCGGCTCAACTTGTGGACGAGCGCCTTAAGACATCGTTCCGCAGGTAAAGGCGTTGATGACATCAGCGTCGCTGACGTTGGGGAGCTCGTTGCGCTTTCGTGAAAAGCGCTGGATGTAGTCTCGGGGCGACTCGCCGGGCCACTGCTTACAATTTTTGAGGTCCCAGGAGTTATCTGGACGCGTGTAAGTCCCTTAAAAATTGCCGACGAAGATTCGACGCAGGTCGCTGCAGTCTTGGACACAGCCCTCGGGGAGGTGTTCGAGCCACCCTCGGGCTGAGTCGGTGAGGAAGAGGGGCAAGTACTGGATGGCGAACAGGTTGTCCGCTCCTCCGGTCCTGCAGGCGAGGCGGTAGTCCTCAAGCCAGTGGACAGGGTTTGTCTCCCCGTTGTAGCGGCCGATGGTGGTCAGGGCGCGAAATCTCTGTGAGAATTTCGCGTGCCGGATGAGCGATCCGAACGCTCTTGGTCCGACCCCATCAGGATTCGGGCTCCTGGAGTCGAGGGAGCCGCGTCGGTATTAGCGGTCGTGGGAGCATCTCCGCCGGGACTCGGCGCGGAGCTCACTCCTCGCCTGCCGTCTGGCGTCGATAGTGTCGCGGGCGTCGCGGTTGGGGCCGAGTCGTGGGAGGACCGACCCTACGTAGTGTCGAGGATTTTGTTTCTCGACTCGGCTGTCGTGTGCCGAGCTCCGCCGATCCTAGGACCGGCGGTTGCTTCTCGTCTCCGACTGCTGGGGCCGGAGGGACGCTTCTGGTTTTTGAAGCGCGCTGCCGAGGTAAAAGCGTACGCGGTCGTACACTTCCCTCAGTGCTGAGTCCTCGGAAGCAGCGGTCTCGTTGAGAATGCACGCTGCCGTCACGAGGTTCTCGAGCGGGGTGTCGAAGGTCGGCGGCCCTCCAGCTGCGAGCTACTGGTAGGTGGACCGTCCTCGAGCCCGTGCCGCGTCGCTGGGCCCGGCTGCAGCCTTGCCCCTAGGCTCGGGGCTGCCAATGCGTCCCGGGGGCGGCCAGACTTGGCCGGCGGCGTCTACCGCGGGGCGCAGGGACAGGTTTGCACTCGGCGGCGTGTTGCCAAGAGTTGCCGGTTCCGCGCCCTTCGGGGCGTGGAGAGTGAGGCACTCTTTCGACGGGTCGTGCCCTAGGATGAGATGGCTCCGGGGCCACCAAGGAGGACGCCTCTTGGACGGAGCCTGGAGGCGGAGCTCGCCACTTTCGTTTGCGACGAATTTCATGCTCCCGAAATGGAAAGGCTGCCCAGAGGCGAAAGTGGGGACTTGCCACGACCGGCCATCTTTAGAGACTGCGACCGTGAAGTCCCCGAAGCGGAGGTGGGAGACCGAAATGTCCCCCACGACAGCAAAGTATGAGACCATCGAAAAGCCGAAGCGAGAGCACATCAAAAGAGAATGCCCCCTACCTGACGCGTCAACTGTCGGCGTTCTGACAACCGGCACAGTAAATATACGATCGCGGAGGAGGTGTGCCTTCGCATTCGATGTGTCCTAATCTAAGGAAGACTCAAAGAGATTTTTACCTGGTTCGAGCCACCTCAAGCGGTGTAATACCCTACGTCCAAGAGGCGGATTATCTCGATGATAATGTTACAAAAGCGGGATCCTCTCTTCGCGGAAGGTTCTGAAATGTGGGCAAGTAGGGGTGCTTGCTCGGAAGGATGCAAGGACCCTGAGCTCTAATGGAGCTCGTAGATTTGTCTCTCGTGCGTTCGTGACTGTTCTCAGTTGTTTCGTTTTTCTCTATTGTGATGTGGTTCGTTGTCTTTTCTATCGCTCCCCGAACCCTCCTTATATAGAGGGGGCCCGGAGTTACAAGCGGTGGGTCCTACGCGATCCTGTCGTCTCGCTGGCAGGTGGGCGCTTCAGCTGTTGTCGCCATCATTTCGCTTCGTCCAGACGTGGTCGTGACCCGTCGCATCGTGTGCAGCGGCGGGTACTATGATGCTTGTCCGGCGCCGCTGTGCCGGCTACAATGCTGTCGTGTCTTGTCCAGTAGCCGTTGCAGCTTTTTGCTGAAGTGTCGCTGTGGTAAATCTCGTTCCGTCCCGTCAGGACGGATGGCAGTTAGCCAGCAGAGTAAATGTACCATAACGCGGTACCTACTCTTTAGGGGTCACTCTCCGGGGGTCGGCTTTCGGAGGCCGGAGTCTCCGTGTGTCAGCGCGGCTAAGGCTTGCCTGTCGTAGATCACCGCCCGGGGGGGGTCGCTAACTCTGATCCCGACAGTTTTCTCCCGCCATCTTCTACTACGGATGCGTGCAGCCTCTCCGGTGTCCCTCCCCCCCCCCCCCCCCCCCCCGTGTGGGATGGTTCTAACCTTCTTGCTTCGAAGCTTGTCCTGTGTTGGATTATTTATCGGAGATCGAGGCTTGGGATGCTGTGGTGGTTGACTGTCATTGGAGCCACGAATGCACTACCAATGCGTCATACATAATATTTCTGCCTATTTTTTTTCAAGTGTTCCCAAGCTTGTTCAAATTGTGGAGGAGTTATTTATATGGATATATTATCTCTTAGGCACCGATCACATTCTTGTCTCAAACTTGTAAACTGATTTGTTCGTGAAGCTTGCTTCGAAGCCAAGTGAACGCGGTTTCAAATTAGCGGCGGCGTTTGGATTTCAGAAAATGGAGGGTGTGTTTCAGATTGGTAAATAAATGAAATGGTTAGAATGTAATTTGCTGAATGAATGAATGATTTAGTAGATCTTTTCTTTGTCTACTTATCCCTATCCAAGTTCCATTTTCAGGAAACCAAACATCACCGGAGAATCTGTACTACCTCCGTTTTAAAATATAAACATTTCTAAGTTTCGATAAAGTCAAAAATTTTAACTTTTACTAACAATAGCTTGAAAACTACATAATTTTTAATATAAAAATATACTTTTTATTAAAGCTTATTTCACGATGAATTCAAAAAATATAATTTTATATGATAAAATATCATTAACTCTTTATTTTTAATGGTTAAAATGATAAAAATTTGACTTTCACTAATCTTAAAAATGCTTACATTTTTGAAACGGAGGAAGTACTCAATTCCTTATTAGCCATTCAAAAAACTATAAATTTCTTATCAACCACTCAAAATTTTCAATTCCTTTATCAGCCATCAATATTAACTTTTTTTTCCTTTATTAGACACTCTTATACATTTAAAAGCATGAAAAAGACCAATTTGCCCCTCAATCATTTTTCTACTAAGTTTTCTCAATACCTATTTTAGTGAATGTTGTACCAATCAGTTATATCTCGTAAATTCACATTTTAGCCCATAGGCTTAAAAGGAAATATAAATTGTTTAGATTAAATTTTAAAATTTGAATTTAAAGTGAAAAATTTTCCTTGTGAAAATTTTATAACCCTCGATACCAAAAAAGCATCCACTAAAATGAGTAATTGATACAATATAGGAAGAATTGATAGAAGAGCAAATGAGTCTATTTCAAACCTTTAAATGTATAAAAGTGGTGAACAAAGAAAAAAAAGTTAATATTGATGGTTGATAAAGAAATTAAAAATTTGAAGTGACTAATAAGGAAGTACAGGTTTTTTAATGGCTTATAAAGAATTTACCCCAAACCTTAACTCTGCTAATTTGGGCACACAAGCTAGCAGGGTGGCTCGTGAATAATGTTCACTTGGAATAGCAGTCACTTCGTTCCTAAGATATCGATTTGAGAGTTATTGAAATTACATATAACTAAGAGCACCCGCAACTAGCGCTGTATGCGCTTCAAATTTTGGGTGGATTTCCGGTTCCATTTACAGTGATCAATTTTTCAAAGCTCTGGCACATAACAAGTTGAGGGGTGTATGCTTAAACATCACCCATTGCTACCATCTACATGAAGGGACTGATATATTTAGTATGGTTAAACTGAGCAAGCTTAAATAAAACCCCTAAAACTATGAGTAGACTGATTTCTGCCCACATGCATAACACATAGAGAGAACTTTAGTGTACAAAGCCAGAATTAAAGTAATGAAGCTGCTGTATCCCAAAGCATACCAAAAGTCCATGATTCTAAGTTGGTGAATCAACATAGCCATCTTTGAACATAAAGACATATAAGAGCCACCACAAGAACCTGGTTATTAGAAGATCTGTGAGATCGTGTTCAGAGTGGCTTAGAGATGAGAGCAATACAATGTATATACAGTATTTACACATCTCGAAACTAAGAATAGCTAAGAACTTTTTATCAGTACTTGAAATTTGTTCTGTCCTCAGCAAATGGATTCCAAAACATACGGCACTAAAAAAGTTTAGCAGATAACCAACTTTGAATATTAATAAAAGGGTCCCCAAATTCAGTAGCACATAACTTTAAGGCATAAAAACCAATTTATGATACCTCCAATTTTATTTTGACATTTTAACATGTTTTGGTCTATTTTTATGTCAGCTGATCATCCTCCTTTTTAGTCAAGTAATACGTCAGCCGACCCTCCTTATGCAAGCATATTGACTGTTATGAGTGTTGCTAGTCATTTGTCTAGTCATTCTTTACTGGAACAATATCTGTGAAGGACTGATACATAAAGGACTCAACAAATGATCATATACAAACATAGAGTAGTGAGCTTGTAATATGCAGCAAACTGGTATACTTCATTATACAGAAATAAAGGAACACTACAAGAAATCAAGTGATTTGCCTGAACGTTGCTGCTTCCGAAATCTTGGAACTTGCGTGATTCCGAGCCGAGGCAGATAGAATACAAGAGATGTGGCGCTCTGCTGCTCCAGAACGGAGATAATGGCACAATTAGCCCGCACAGAAATACGTACCAAATCAAAAAAGGCAGCCGAGAAGCTCGATGAAGACTCAAATCCCTGCCAGCACGCCACCACCACGCATTCCACCACCTCTGCCTCTTGCACCCGCGATCTGTGAGGTAGAGAGATAGAGAGGGCGTAGCCTCTGTCTCCCAGCGCATGTAGGATCTGAGAGAGAGAGAGAGAGAGAGAGAGAGCCGCAAAATGAACATTTCCCAACTTATCTCACCCGAATACGGCAGCAGCGGGGCTGGTCCTCGCCAGGGTAGGAGATCCCGAGGCGGAGTTCCCGGGGGGTAGCATGCAGGAGCTGGCTGCTGGGGTGAGGGCGGGGCTGGTGCTCGCCGGGATGGGGGCAGTGAGATAGGATATGGCGCGTGGCGGCGAGGCGCGGATGGGGGAGGCGGCTGGGGAGGTAGGCGGTGCGGGTGCGTTCGCGTTGGGGAGGGGAACGGTGCGGCGGAGGCGCGGAGCGGGGAGGTGGCAGCGAGTGGATGCTGCGGGAGGATCGCAACCGGAGGATTCCAATCGACGGCTGGGATCGTCCGAAGGCAGAAAGGGCAGACTCACCAAATGAGTCTTTTACAGGAGTAAAGATATGCGCGAAACATGAAAGACACTTCAACTGTAATAATAGTCAAACATCACATTCAAACCTCTACCGCAAGAACATAAAAACCAAATGCAAAATCGTGTACCACCAGCAACATCGTGTACTAGTAATATCTCCAACAACCCTATCAAACTATATCTGAGATTCAGAGCACTGCAAGTACTATTTTTCTCCAAGACAACGTACCGGAGCTACGTGGTTCCTCTACTACTCCTAGTTGTGTGCAGCCGCGGCGGCAAGACGTGCCTGCAGACCCTTGCCGTACTCGACGAGCGCGTCGACGTCCTGCAGGACCGCCTTGGCCACGTCGAGCTCGCAGAAGCGCTCCATCCACGCTGCCAGGAGCGGCGTCTTGGTGGCATCGACGAGCTTGGTGCCGGAGAAAGGCTCGTTCGCCTTCAGCCAAGAGACCAGTCCACCTAGCAGAACGTCGACGTAGCCGACGCAGTCACCGCCGAAGAAGCCGCCCTTTCCCCCGGAGCACTCCTTCAGTGCTCCCTCCAGAGTCTCCACTGCCGCCAGCGTCTGCCGCATCACCTCGGCCCGCTCCTCGTCTGTCTTGACCCAGAATAGCCGCCCCCATGGCGCCACCAGCTGCAATCGATTTCATTTCAACATAGTGGTCAGTAAACTGGTAAAACGTTCCATCCAGTCGCTGTGAAATGAAGCAAACAAGACACTGAAGACACGGCACGTGACATTGAGGTGAAGAAATAACACCTTGTCTTCGATGAAAGCGCCCCAGAAGCGAGCGACGGCGCGCTCGTAGGGGTCGGCGGGGAGGAGGGACGGGCCGACGCCGGCGAAGGCGTCGTCGATGTACTGCACGATGACCGAGGACTCGCAGACGGGCTTCCCGTTGTGGATCAGCACGGGCACCGATTTGTGCACCGGGTTGGAGCTGAGGAGGAGCTCGCTCTTGCTGCCGAGGTCCTCCTCGACGTCCTCGTAGCTCAGACCCTTGATGCGGAGCGCGAGCTTCGCCCGGGTGACGAACGGGCTCGCCCACATGCCGAGCAGCTTCAGCTCGCCGTTTCCTCCTGCCATCTCCTTCCTTTACCGGGGTCCGAGGGTGCAAGACGCGTACGTTTGGCCTCGTTCGTCCTGCGCCGCGGCGTCTGAAGGTTCGAGTTTTTTTAGCTTTGGCTATGCGGCGTTATATATTTACCAGGGGAGACAGAGGAAGGTGCTGGGTTGCCGCGGTATCCCATGATGCTCGCGCTGATGACTTGTCAACGGTTTGTCAAATACTACACCTATGCTCCAGGTGGGCTATTCAGATTTGGATGCAATCCTACACGCGTGTTCAGTCAAACGTGTGGCCAGCATTGGAAACGTCAGCTGCACGGCCTTTGGACAAGCGACGAGTCAACATGTGACTGTCTTGGAATGCTGATGTCATTGCTCGCGTCAGAACACCATCTTGTCCTGAAGGCGTTCACTGTCTTGCATGTTACCGCGGGATAAGTGGATAACCAGAAATCCAGAATTCTTGTGTGTTGCAAAGGAAAGAGAAAACTGAGGTCATCTGCACCTCCGTCCATTCTCAGCTTGGTGCATGAAAGGATTTAGCTCTTTATTTTCTATGTTAAGAAACGGATCAGAGAAGAAGGTGAGGTTACATATGCAAGGTTTAAGGGGTGCCATTTTCCACTGCACAAAACTTAAATTATTGAGGAAGTGATATATTGAAATGGACATTGATATATATTGGTCCTCAGAAAACGCTACTACTAGTTTACCTCTAAATCTGCTTTTCGAGACTTTAACTCAGTTATATAATATTGAGTCGGTTAGCAGGGTCGAAAATTCGGAACCATCAAGAGTCGTTCAACTCCTTGGAGAGGAAGCCAAATCTTCAGCATATTCTAAGGTCATTTTCCAAGTACCCATAGAGCTTAGAAGTGTTCCTCCCAAGTCACGAGAGAGGCAACGTACAACCAGCTTAAAAATATTTGCATTCATACCGTTGTTTCGTGGAAGCTTTTTATCTGTAACGTCAAGTTAGTCAATGTTAGGTGAAATCTGAGTTAATATGATATTGATACGAGGTGGTGGTATAAAGCGATGGTATAAATTATATTATTCCTCTTACGAGCAACTGCATGTTAAATTTTACCAAAGAATTGAGACTTAGCAACTAGTGTATTCCACATATGACACTGAACTCAAAGTTCGTTTCGTCACAAACTCTCTCTTCACTCGTATAGATAGTTGTTCTTGTCGAGGATAATATTGAGGCAACTTAGGGAACAACTCCTGATTCCTGACGCTGTATGTCTATATAATCTGGATATATCAATTTTCTTATTGTGGACCCCACAGTTGTTCAACCGCTTGATTCCACGGCTTCAGCAGCTGCTTTGGACTCCCTCACGTTTGCGTGCTCCACTAGCGCGCTGATGTCCGGCATGGCCGCCTTGGTCGCCTCCAGCTCGCTGAAGCACTTCGCCCACGTCGCTAGGAGTGGGCACCTGGAGTCATCGACGAACCTGATACCGTGACGCGCCTCAGAAGCGCGCATCCACGCGAGGAGACCTCCGAGAGTGACATCCAGGTACCCGACGCTCTCGCCACCGAAGAACGGTTTCCCCTTGGAGCACTCCTTGAAGGCAGCCTCCAGGGTCTCGAACGCTGCAAAGGTCTTGTTCAACCGTTCGCCTTTTCCTCGTCTGTCTTAGCCCTGCTCGCCTCCAACCACGAGGCCAACAACTGGACCACGCCACACATATCGATCGGTGAATACTATCAGGACGTTAATTACTCACAAGATGGAACTGAAAAAACAGGAGGATTTGGGGGCAGTAATATCCTTGTCGTCAACGAAGGCAGCCCAGAAGCGCGCCAGCGAGAGCTCGTAGGGATCAGTGGGGAGGAGAGCTGGGCTGGTGGTGCTAAAGGCCTCATCGATGTACTGCACGATGATCTGCGACTCGCAGATTGGCTTGCCCTTGTGGATGAGCACGGGGACCTTCTTGTGCGTCGGGTTGGAGCTGAGGAGGAGCTCGCTTTTGTTGCGGAGGTCCTGCTCGACGTACTCGTAGCTCAGACCCTTGAAGTTGAGCGCAAGTCTCGCACGCAGAACGAACGGGCTCGCCCACATGCCGAGCAGCTTCAACTCATCACCTCCTCCGGCCATGATGTATCAAGCTTGTATGTCAACACGTTTTCAGGAACTGTCTTGGTTGTGCTGTTGATTGGAGTGAGAAGAAGCTATAAATTCTTGTAATTGTGTTGCCATCAGTTGATTAGGTCGAAATATGGAGCCGTCGATGCATCATCAGTGACGTTTTCAATGCATGCACTTGCGGATGGAATTTTCTAGAACCACTTGCTCTTGAGGATTCGCCGCATGGCATGGGTGTCAAAATCGGAACGGTAAGCGCGTGGTCATCTAGATTAGTTTACCTTTACAGATCATGGAAACATATACTAGGAGATTTTACAGTAGCTCTTCTGGAAGGATCCTTCCAAAGAATCCAAACACAAGAATTATCTATTCGTTTTTGCATGTGACTCAAATATTTTTCCTTGAAAATATTTCTTCCCCGTGTTCCTCTGGAGTAAGCGTTTGGTAGGTACAAATTTGGATATTATTGGTTTTTGACTGGAATCACTGGATCGCAAGAGAGATAGGAGTAATACTTGTCAAAGAATCGAATGGTCAAACTGTGCGAAGACTGCCAAAACATGGGCCCCATGACGTTTATGCATGAAAAAGACAATAAATAATTCAATCCTAGCGAGCTCTGTGAGAAGTCCCGCTTTCTACATTATTTGGCTAACAGAGACGCAAAACCAACATTATTTCATGTCTATTGTTTATAGATATTATCCATATCTTCATCAGAGCAAATTTCAGTTGTTTGAGGCTTCAGCAGCGGCGGCCTCGGCCTGCCTCATCTTGGCGAACTCCACCAGCCTGTCGGGATCAGGCAGGACCGCCTTCACGACGTCGAGCGCACTGAAGCGTTCCATCCACTCGTTCAGGAGCGGGCTCCTGGCCGCGTCGAAGAGCCTGAATCCATAGAGCTTCTCGCCGGCGTGCACCCACGAGGCAAGGCACCCGAGCGTCACGTCCAGGTACCCGACGCTGTCACCGCCGAAGAAAGGCTTGCCCTTGGAGCACTCCTTGAAGGCAGCCTCCATGTGCTCCACCGCCGCGAGCGTCTGTTTCAGCCCCTCCGCCTTCTCCTCCTCCGTCTTGCCCCTGAAGGACTGCATCCACGACGCCAACAGCTGCAAACAACGAAGACACTCATCAAGTTTCTTTCTTCTAACGGCAATAGATATGCGCGCAGCTAACGAAACAGAAGTCAGCTGGACAGGAGCCAACACTGCACCTTGTCGTCAACATAGGCCGCCCAGAAGCGAGCAATGGCGCGTTCGTAGGGGTCGGTCGGGAGGAGAGCTGGCCCAGTGCCGGCGAAGGCCTCGTCGATGTACTGCACGATGACCTGCGACTCGCACACCGGCTTGCCGTTGTGCATGAACACAGGGATCTTCTTGTGCACCGGGTTGGAGGTTAGCAAGAGCTCGCTCTTGTTCTTGAGGTCCTCCTCCACGTTCTCATAGCTCAGGCCCTTGATGCCAAGGGCGAGCTGAACTCGCAGAGAGAAAGGGCTCGCCCAGACGCCAAGCAGCTTCAGCTCATCTCTGGCCATTTCTTACTCTATATTACTTTTTACCTTGAGCTAGCTTGTCAGTTATGCTTGTCACAATGGATCAAGCGAGGATATATTTATACTGCTTGGATTGAGGGGTACGGATCTAGGTAGTGCATCATCAGTGATGCTTGCATCGATGTTATCGTGTGGTATGCGCTGATGTCGACGCAGGATAGGATTGTCTGCAGCCACTTTGAGGTTGTAGGAGTACGTAGTTTTGTGCTCTCGAGCCCGCCATTCACGCCATTGCTCCCGTCATGCACCGTGTGGACTGAACAGAACACATCTTTGACTTTAGAACATGCATACGGCAATATTTGAGACCGACTCTCAGTTGATGGGCGTAAAAGTGACGCGGAAGCTGGCTCTTTGAATTTGGAGCCAGGTTTAGTGACATGTTCTCAGTTGAATTTTATTTGTTTCTCGAATAGAAGCCCCAAGTTTTCGGCTATTTTGGTGCTTCTCAGGACTGCCATGTGAATTAAAGGAGCGGACTGATTGGTGGATTGAGTGCTCCTGAGAGCGGTTAAGAGAAACATTGCAATACGTCAAAGAAATGAAATTGATTTCTTAGTTATGCTATGCGCCAGATATTAAAAATATCTAAGATCCTGTTGGTTATTTCCGATGTAAACCAAGATTGACTTAGAATGAGGAGGATTCAATCCCTTACAACCTAAGTTAGGATTTAATCCTCTCTATTCTTCCTCTAATCCCTCTCAATTCCACCTAACCGAACAGACCTCAACATACAAAACAAGAAGTGCTTTTTAGGGAGGAGATGCAGAAGCTATTCTTTTAAAACTGTTTGGTAGGACTTCTAGCAGAATATAGAGTATAAGCATTTTAAGAATCCATAACAAACGTGACCTAAGTACCTCCCAACTAGTTTCTTAGTTTTCGGAGTTTTTGTCTGCTTAAGGAAGCATTCTGCATGTGGGAGTTTTTGGATTTATTGAGCGTTCATACGCTGGTTCTACTGCTGTCACTGCACAGCAATACAGTTGAAGTTTACTGTAGCGCCAACTCTTGACAGCCACACCTGCAACTATAGTATATCGCCTCCGGTCAAACAAAAGCTGCTAGAAGCTTTCCTTTTTCTTTTTTTTTTATAAAAAAAAGCTGCTAGAAGCTTCACAAACATAAGCCCGGTCTTCTATGAGCTGCACGGATAGCTCTGGTACGTCTCATGAGTGAATTGCTGCAAAAACGTACACTCTATCTCACTATAAATCATATTTTTGACTTTTTAAAATCAATCTTTAACCATTCATCTTATTCAAAAATTTATAAAAATACAAAAATAAATAATTCAAGCTTAAAGCACTTATAATAAATCATTTCACAATAAAATAAATAATATTTTCACAAAATTTTTAATAAGACGAATGATTAAAGAGTGATTTCAAAAAGTTAAAAAAGGTCGCTTATAGTGGGGAATGTGGAAGAGAACACCTAATGCAGAAAATTACTCTCTCTGTTTCTAAATTATTAAAACTTTAGACATCAACATTAACCATTCATCTTATTAAAAAAGTTTGATGAATATTATATATTTTGTTATAATTTATTTTATTATCAACGTAGTTAGAACTATAAATTATAATTTTACACATTTGAATTAATTTTTTAAATAAAACGAATAGTCAAAATTGATGTCTAAAGTAACAGTATCAATAATTTAAAAACGGAGGGAGTACAAACACTACACCAAGCCTGACCGGAGTAAATGTGATACATGCTGACGTAGAGTACAAAACGCTTATATGGCAACAGTACAAAGATATTGAGGCAGAAAACAAAGCCGAGCTATGGTTACTTTTATTTTCCCAGGACAGCTGACACGATGATAACGGACACATTGCATACTCTGTGTGTACCGCAATGCCGTCCTACCAAATTAAACAGCGGTCTCACGTCCCCTTGCCACCAGATCTCAATTGCCGGCTGCAGCGGCAGCCTCGGCAGCCTGCCTCTCCTTAGCCTACTCCACCAGCCTGTCAATGTTGGGCAGGACGGCCTTGGCCGCGTCGAGCGCGCCGAAGCGCTCAAAACCACGCCTCCAGGAGCGAGCTCCTCGTGGCGTCGAAGAGCCTCACGCCGTACAGCTTCTGGGCGGCATGCATCCACGCGACCAGGCCTCCGAGCGTTACGTCTATATCCGGGCATTCGGCCCGCCCGACAGGGCCTGGCACGGCTCGGATCTCGGCACGGCCCACCCAGGCACGACGGGCCGGCCGAGCCGTGTCGCGTCGGGCTGCAGATTTTGTGGCGAGCCCGAGGCACGGCTTGGGCAAGACAGAATTGTGTCGGGCCAGCCCGCAGGCACGCTGGCCCAGAAAGGCCCATCAGACTCGCTACCAATATTATTCAGAATTCAAAGATCTCACAGAATTGAGAGGTTAAAATTTTCAGAACAGTTTCAAATTCATAGATTTCACAAAATTTCACACTTAAAACAGAACACAAGCACAGAAAATAATATTTATCAAACTACTACTTTATTGAGCTGTTTAACTTTTTGGCTGCCTTATTAAAAACCTTACTAATCAAAGAAAAAAGAGTACAGCCCAGCTCTAGATTTCAGTCACACACAGGATATTCATACAGGTACAGTATTAGTCAGTCATCAACAGATTGGGTAACATGTTTATCTAGATACAAATGTTCGAACTTATCGACCATTTCTTTATCCTCCATGTTGTGCTGTTCCCTTGCATCTCTAAGTTCTCAATCTTTCACACACATCAGCATCTACACCATGTCGCTGGTGAGCGAGCGCCTCCGTTCCTCAATGATCCTACCAGTAAGAGTAAAAGCAGATTCTGAACTAATAGTAGAAGCAGAAACAATCATAATATCTTTTGCTAATATGGGGTAAATCATTTTATGTACTTGCCACCAACTAAGGATATCAAAATCATCAAACTCAGTAATACTTTCACTGTCAAGATAAGAATTCAGTTCAGAAACATATCCACCAGGTGTTGAAGTAACAGAAGTACTAGTTTCAGAATCACCAAAGATATAACCCCATGCTGTTTTTTTCTTACCAGTGCCGGTTGCTTGATGTGTTGGTCTTTGCAATTTAACTGCACCAAACTTAATTTCATACTTGTTAAAAAGGTGAGTTAGTTTTAAACGCACATTCATGAAATAAGATGAGTAATCAGTGCCAACAAAATTTGATAACACTCCAAAGAGTTTATTAAAGCCTTTCATCTTAGCTCTAGGATCTAAAAGAAAAGCAAATGAATAAAGCATAGGGATGTTCTGCCAGTATTTAAGAAATTTGGACTTCATAGGGACAACTGATTCTCTAAGCAATTGATCATTTTCATATTTGCATAAATGCTTAGCAATCAATAGAATATGATGCAACATTAGAGAAGAAGTTGTATAATAAACACCAGACAGAGCTACTGTAGAATCATGAAACAGCTCAAAGAATTCAAGAATTTTGTTACCAACATACCAGTGATCATCAATCAAAAGTGGTCTAGCACCAGCAGAAACCTGATAATTAGCACAGATAAACACACCAAAAGGATATCGGTATGGAACCAAGTGCTGCAGCATTAGATAAGTGTTGTTCCATCTCACATCCATATCTAAAGCAAATTTACGAAGCCTAACTCCAGATGCAATGCAGAATTGTTTAAATGAAGCAATACGTTGATTAGATGAATTTAAAAATGATATTACAGTTCTAAAATCCTCTAGAAATGGCTTCAAACATTTCAATCCAGACTTAACAATCAAATTTATTATATGACATGCACATCTTTGATGCAAAAGTAGATCAGAATCAACATAACCACTCAATTTTGGAGTTAAACACCTAATGGCAGCAGTATTTGCAGATGCATTATCTAACGTAACAACAAATACCTTATCAATCAAGTTAAAATTATGTATAACACCTTCAATACGTTCAGCTATATTATCACCAGTATGAGATACATCAATCAGTCGTAAACCAACTATTCTTTTCTGTAATTCCCAATCAGAACTGACAAAATGTATGACCACACTAAGATAGTCCTCTTTAGCATTTTCAGACCAAATATCAGAAATAATAGCAATATAGGATACAGTATTAGTCAAGCTTTCAATCAATTTAGTACATCTAGTTTCAAAATATTTAACGATATCACGACCAGTTGTTCTCCTAGACACACCACAGAACTTAGGGTTATGAGCACACTGAATATATTCTTCAAAGGCACTATCAGATTCAGCAATACCCAAATTAAGATCATTCTTAGCAATCAACTTAACTAATTAAACCCAAGCTACTTTAGGATCGTATACCCAATTACGAAAAGAGCCATCATCAGACAAGTTTAGCATGCTTTGGATGTTACGAGTACGAGCAGCTCTAGAAACACAAGCCTTCTGATGCCTAGCCAAGTGCCCTGTACCACCACTAGATGGGGCACTCAACTCTTTCCTACAGATGGGGCACCGAGCGCTATACATTTTCTTGACGCTATCCACTGTGTTGAAGAGATCCTCGAAGTGATCCCATACAGCAGAGCTATTGCCATGGCCCCTTTTGGAAGTGCTACTCAAAGCACCTTGACTCAAAGGGTTGGTGCCGTCGACCTCTTGATCAACCGGAGCAGGGACAGCAGGCTCAGACGCTGCAGCGCTGCTGTCAGCCTCTCGCGAAGATCCGGCCATCACCTCGGCCAGATCCAAATGCCACAGAGGCCTGGCCGCGTGGCACCACGGCGAGCCGGCGAGCCGAGGGCTGCAAGCAACTCAAGTGCTGCCTGCCTCCTACCACTGCTCTGACGCCGTCGAGAGCACCAGTAGGCAGCAGGAGACGGAGTAGATCTAGATCGGAGCCGAAGAGGTGACTACTTGAGGAGGAAGGAAGAGATGGCAGCAAGTACAGCCTAGAGGGAGGGAAGAGATGGCAGCGAGCCGGCGGGCGACGGCCACCGCGGTGCGCGCGAATCTTTGGATCGGAAGCAACGACAGCGATGATCAGCGAAGGCTACAGTTCGCGAGGGGCGAGCCGGCGAGCTGGGGACTGCAGGCAGCTCAAGTGCTTCCTGCCTCCTACCACTGCTCCCACGCCGCCGAGCACTAGCAGGCACCAGGAGACGGAGCAGATCTGGATCGGAACCGAGGAGGCGACTACTAGAGGAGGAAGGAAGAGATGGCGGCGAGTAGAGCCTAGATGGGGGGAAGAGATGGCGGCGAGCCGGCGGGCGACGGCCGCCGCGGTGCGCGCGGATCTCTGGATCGAAAGCAACGACAGCGGCGGTCGGCGAAGGCTAGGGTTTGCGAGGGGAGGCCGACGAGAACGACGAAGAGAGCGACTGCGTGAGTGGGAAGTGGGAACCGAGGCTAGGGTTCGCGTGGGGACGGGATGGTCGCGCGCTTTTATACGGGGTGCGGCGCGGTGGCCGGTGGGCTGGGCGCCTGGGCCGCGGCCTGCCTTGGCCTCTGGTCGGCAAAGGCATGCCTGCTCAAACGGTAATCGGGCCTACTACGGCTCGGCTCCTTTTCGGGCCGTGCCGCGGGCCGTGCCAGTGCCTGGGGGACAGCCCAGGCACGGCCCACTCTACTGGGCCGTGCCGTGTCCGGGCCGGGCCGAAATCAAAGGGCCGCCTCTCAGCCCGAAAGGCCCAGCCCACACGCCCTGATATAGTGACGTCCAGGTACCCAACGCTGTCGCCGCCGAAGAAGGGCTTGCCCTTGGAGCACTCCTTGAAAGCTTTCTCCATGTTCTTGACCGCCAGGAGCGTCTGCTTGAAACATTCCGCCTTCTCATCCTCCGACCTGGACTTGACTTGACTGCAGCCACGACGCCAGGAGCTGCGGGCAAAGCACACGATTCGGACTTTGTCAGATGAGATACTTCGACTATCAGAAAACGTAATTTATCACCAATTAACTAATTCAATTTGAATCGGCCGGAGTGGATTGTTGATCGATGCAAATACTGTATGGTAGTAAGCGTGGAGAGGTTGGAGTGCTTAGTAGGAGTATACCTTTTCGTCAATGTAGGCGGTCCAGAAGCAAGCAACGGCTCGCTCATAGGGGTCGGTGGGCAGGAGAGAGGAACCACTGCCGGCGAAGACCTCGTCGAGGTACTGCACGATGATCTGCGATTCGCAGATCGGCTTGCCTTTGTGCAGGAGAACGGGGACCTTCTTGTGCACCGGATTGGACTTGAGGAGCAGCTCGCTCTTGCCGCCGAAGATGTCTTCCTCGACGTCCTCGTACCTGAGGCCCTTGAAGCTCAAGGCGAGATTCACCCGCATGACGAACGGCCTTGCCCACATGCCCAGAAGCTTTAGCTCGCCACCTCCAGCCATTTTGTACACTCCTCTTCTTTTCGTTGAACTCCGATAGTTTTTTTTTGCTGGTGCTTTTTTTCAGGAGCAAGATGAAGATTATATAGTACTAATGCTTAGGGAGAAGTATGGATGTATCTCATCGGTGCGCATCATCCATGATGCTGCTTGCATGGTACGTTGATGCCAGCTAGGGGATTGTTAGGAATATCCGGACCCGGATAGTGACAAACTGAAAGGCATAAGTCCCTCGAACTAGTGCACAAAAACATGATAACATAACCTATATAATGCACCCAGTCCACATTCAGCTAGCTCAAGGAGCAGAAAAACTTCCGCTCATACTCCCTCCGTGTCACATCCAAAAATCATAAACCAAGAAAAATGAGGAGTTTTCAAAATTTTATTTTCTGAATCTCGTTTTTAGGCCTTTTTAAAACTTTTCCAAACTTGAAACTAAACTAGAAACAATATAGCAAATAGAAAATTTCAAAAATTTAAAACTTGAATTTTGCCAAGTGTTTGATTTTCTCGTTTTCTCGCTTTTGTTCCTTTGGAGTTTAATTGCTTGTTTAGTGGAGTTTGGAAATTCCTTAACCTTGAGCCAAGAAAATAGAAAAGTTTAAACTTTCCCGCGCGGGCTGAATCCTCACTTGGCCGGCCTGTTTTTCTCCTCCCCGGCCCAGCCCGCGCTCGCACCTCCTTTCTTCCTCCTCTGCCCGTCCCACAGGGCAGAGCACGAGCGACACCTAGCCGCTCCGGCCGCTACCGCGCGGAGAGAAGCTGCCGTACATCGCCGTTAGGCTCCCGTCGCGTCGTCTCTCTGGGAAAGACGGAGCCCACTGTTTTGCGAGGGCGGTTTGGACAGCTGAACGCCGCTCGGCGCCCTCCGCCGGACGCCGTCGCGCCTGCCCCTCCGTCCGCGACAAACAACGTCGCTCCGACCGGGAATTCACTCCTCACAACCATGGACGACTTGGCGACGGCCGTTATCCCAATTCTCCACGCCGGCAATGTCACATCGGAATTGAACGCCAGCGCGTTGATTGCCTGCACCGCCGGTCGGACGAGTCCGTCGAGGCGTCACGCTGTCCACACAACAAGCGCGCTTCCACCTCGACAAGCGCCCGTAGCTGCCACGGGCACGCCAGCTGCCCTAGAGCGCTCCAACTGGCGAGTCGCCACCGAACGAAGCCGCTCCCCTTGAGCACTGCCGGGGCTACGCCGGCCGATTACACGCACTCGCCGTTTCGGCCATAAAAAGGGAAGACCGCCGCGCGCTCGCACTTTCGCCGCGCTTCCACACCTCCAGGTCTTGCCCTGTTCACTCCTCAGATCCACCCGAATTTTGAATTCTTCCCCTTTCTTCCCCATCTCCGGCCACCGCACGCCGCCGGCAATTCACCTCGAAAGCGGCAGCCATTGACCCATCCCTACCGTCCTAGAGCATCACCGCGCTAAGGAGAAGCTGACTGACCTCACAAAGCCCCCGGCACCAGGGTTTATGATTTCGTTTGAACCCTAAAACCGGTCCGGACCGGTTTGACGAAAACCGCGAAAATCGTTTCAAATCAAAAATTCCAAATTTGAACGAACTGCTACAGTAAACCGTTCAGTTTCACCGTTTGAACGCGGTTTCAACGGATAGCCGACCTGTTTCTTCAGTTTTTACGGTTTCAGGTTTCAAAATTTGAAACCCACCGGTTTTAACAGTAAGCCGACGTCGTCCCTCCCACGCGCCTCCGGCGCGCAACCACCGTCGCAACCGCGGTGAGCTTTGCACCTTTTCTCTTGCACGGAGCACTCTCGCGGCACCCATTCCTGGCCCCTGGCCGTTAGGCAGCCGCCGGGTTGGGGCAAAGCCTTGACACGCCACACTGCGCTGGGCAGGACAGAGCGCGTCCAAGGCGCGCCCTAACTACCGCTACGGTCTCGGCTCGCCACCGGTCCCGACGAGCGCCACACCGCCATCCTCGTGCAAGGCACACTTAGAGCTTCGCGACACGCACGCGCATAGCCCTAGCCGCACTACCGCACGTGCACAGCACCGAACGCTCGGGTGCGCGCCCAGAGCGCGCCCGGAACACGCCGCAACGCGCTCGGAGCGCGAACAGCGCACCTGCTTCGTGCCGCCGACCACGGCGGACGCCGCACCACCACCCTCACGCTTAGGCACCCTCGAGGCCTGCCTCGCACACCCACGCGTCCCTCTGGCCACACCTCACGCTCGCGCGCAGTCTGGAACGCCCGGAGCGCGCCCAGTGCACGCCTGGAACGCACCAAAGCGCGTCCGCAATGCGCCAGAGTGCATCCGGAGCGCCCGGTGCGCGCCCTGGCATGCGGACGTGCGCTAACACAGTGAGCGCTGCCCTGGTCCCTGACAATTGGGCCGCGTGACACTGCGAGTCGCTGCACGCACGCGCACGCGTACTTTAACCTTGAATTTTCGCCGGATCTTGGATCCCCGGACACGGACATGTGTCCGCATGTCCACCTTGGACATGGCCATGAACCTGTGTCCGCAGTCACGAACACGAACACGGCCACGGACAACGTGTCCACAAAACTTCGATTTCACGTGTTCACGAACACGTCACAGTTTTCGCGTACAAACTCTGCAGAGTGTAAAATCCTTTCGGATAAGCCGTTGTCACTGTATTGGCATGCTATTGTTCGACTACCTGTTTTCTATAATGTCCTTGACGTGTGAGTGGGCGTAGATGCCTGTGTTTTGGAATGTGTTGGCTGTGTGCTGAGAGCCTGCATGGATGCGTGCTAGTGCCCGACTAAAATCTGAAAACTGCAGGAAGGGGTGAAAACCTTCCTCAGGTCCACCCTACTAAAAGATAAAAAAAATTGTTTTCCATCCTGTTTTAAAACTTTTCCATTAGGAAGCCCCCTGCATAAAACTTGTTTTCCGCAAAACTCAAACCTCAAGCCTTCTTTGCTCTGCTTTTCGCATACCTTACCTCTCCATACTGTTACAGCTTGTTGAGTACTCTTATACTCACCCCTTCCCTTGCTGTTGTTGTTCAGAGGACGAAGAAGACGAGGATGACGCCGACTATGAGGATTAGAAGTCTCACCCTCCGCTCGAGTGTCGCCTGTGGTTTGCTAGTAGTCATCGAGTAGGTGTGATGATTGAATAAAGTCGATGCGTCGACTTGTTGTCTGTAATATAAGTTATGTTTGTTAGACTTTTTCCGAAGACATGTAGTACTTCGGACCCGTATGTGTGATGATATCGCTTTGTTTTTAATGTGCGTACCAACTACCGGTTCAAGGATTGGTACAGGTGACACAAGAACTAAAAGGTCGTTTTGTACAATGACACGGTCTTCAAAACATAACTTTAACTTCTATTTTTAATAAAAATATTTATTAAAAAAGAACACATTTATACTTATGAAAGTACTTTTCAACACAAATGTAATCATATAATTTTTATATTCCTAAACTTAACAAGTTAAAACTTATTTTTAATTTATATTCTCAATGTTTGACTAAAATATTATCCAAAACGACTTTCTTTTTGGACCAGAGGGAGTACTCCCTTTGTTGTCGTCATTAACTTCAATTGACCGTTCGTCTTATTCAAAAAATTAGTTTGAATGTTTAAAATTTTAAATTGTGATTCAAATAGTTCTAATAATAAATCAAATTATAATAAAATATTACACATTTAAACTAAATTTTTGAATAAGACGAATGATCAAAGTTGATGTTATAAGTCAATGGCGACATCAATTTAAAAACAGAGGGATTATATGGTAGCTAGTTTATGTTTTATGTTGGGTGTTGCAATGGAGTAAACAATGTTGGACTTTGGAAGATTTGTTCGGCTTCTTGGGGAAGAAGCCTGGGAAGAAGTAAACGGCTCATGTGGTTGTCCCCAAGCCTACCGGCGAACTTCAAGAGGAAACAACAATTTATTGGTTGTGGTGTTCAACGGCAAATTTGGTGCCGTTCAAAGATGCTTAACTGGTCAGCGATTGGCTAAATATTATAGAAATTAATTTTTCCGTGTCTTGCTTTCCCCTTGCGCAAGAAATCCATTCAAGACCTGCAAGATTTTCTGGTTGGAAACAGCGAGAATGATTCTATTGCTGAAAGTGATTTCTTTGTTTCTCTAACATAAACTTTTAAAATTAGGATAAAATAATCACCTAACAAAATAAGAAAAAAGTACTTTTTTTTAGGTCTCAATGGCTTAGTTCATTAGGACAGAGCAGCTCGCTCTTGTTAAGAAGGTCCTCCACGAGGTGCATGAAGCTCAGGTCCTTGAAGCTTAGAGCGAGCTTGACGCGTAACGCGAACGGGATTGCAAACATGCCCGGAAGATTCAGTTCGTCACCTTGGACGGCCATTTTGATCAGGTTTTGTGCGCCAGCATGAAGATTAATTGGACCTTTCTTAATTGTGCTTATTTTCTTGTTTGCAGAGGAAGGGGGTGTAGATCAATGATGGTTTATATATGGTATAGCTTAGCGTGTGCCGCTCTGGAAGCTTCCTCCACATCCATGACGACGATGCTATGCAATTCACAATTATTACCAAAGTTTCAGAAATACGAGTTGAGAGGCATGTTCGCGCAATGATGTAGACATGTGGCTTCTTTGGAAACACATGAATTTCACAGAAATCACACATTTTTTGAGGTAACTAGATTTTTTCTGCAAGCAGCACATCTTTAATATATCCTTG
>BCLF01000053.1:197794-241226 GCA_001602275.1 Zoysia japonica | reverse complement strand
CCCCCCCCCCCCCACATAAAAAAAAAGGAACCATAATGGTACCCTCTAAGGCCGTGTTTGGAACCGAGTGAGTCCGTAGGAAATTTCGAAGGAATCCATTCCTCCGAAACGGAAGTCAGAAGATCGTTTGCAACGGAGAAATCAACAATTCCTTTCCAGAGGAGGAAAGGAGCCTAAGAACGCGTGTTTTGGAGGAATCAGAAAATCCACCGCAAGTCAAAGGAAATTTTCCTTCACGAAGTCCAAGAAGGCAAAACGGCTGCAGAGGGCAGCTTGCGATTCGGAACATCCATTATATCTTGTATTAATAATAAAATATCAGAAGAAAATTTTGAAAATTAATGAAACAACTATTGAAAATTTTGAGAATAACTTGGTGGTTACCTACACGATGAGCTCATCAAGACAAATCTAACGGAATAACTTTAGAAAACTTTAAGAACTTGAGAGAACTTCTTTGAATTTTCGAAGATTAATTTTGAAACTAAAGAATAAATTAGAAATTTTGGGAACTAACGAAATAACTTTAAGAAACTTTAAGAATAATTATGAGGACACCTACACGAATAGCTCAACGAGACAAATTTAACAAAACAACTTTGGAAAATTTCGGGAACTTGAGGAAACTTTTTTAAATTTTCGAAGATTAACCACTTAAAAAGAATTTCAAAACACGGAAGTAGGCTAAGCTTTTAAAAAAAGAAATGGATCCTTAATTTATGTGTTATGAATAATGATAATATAATTTATAACAATGTACTCCGTATTTAAGTTACATTAATATTTTTATTCCTGTGTTTCTATTCTACATTTCAAACACCTTAATTTTTTCATTCCTCTATTTTCTATTCGTATGGTTTTCTTACTTCTTTTATTCTTAGGTTTCTTTCATTCCTACATTTTTTTCCATTCCTACGTTTTTCATTCCTTCATTCCAAACGGGCCTAACCTATATAATTAAAATTTTAAAATCCTCTTTACTTTTGAAAAATAGTTTTTTTTTCTGAACTGAACCAGATAGCAACGCTTGGCCACAACTTTTTTTTTTCTAATCGGCTCCAGCAGTCCTCACCAATCCAGTCTCACTTCCCCGCCGCCAGAGACCAGCCCATCGGGCAAATGATATAACGAGGGAGAGCAGACGAGGTGGGAGGCAGGTGAACGAATGACATGTGACCATATGTGAGTTTTATTTTTTTTTAAAAAATAGAAGATTAATCTCATCTGTTTACTGATCGATTCGACGGCTCGAATATGACAGCAGATGAGGCGGCTTGTATCCGCTTATCAGCCCACCGTACATCGCCGCGTGAATGCCCTCGACGCTGACAGTCAGTAATCTCCATGCCGGGCGCGGCGAACCTTCTCGCTGCAGCCTGATCCAAAGTATAAATCTAACAATACTTTACTAAACTAAGTTCTGATATCTATGCTAACGTTAGGGTCAAAAAAATATTAATTTATAAAAATAATATATTAATATTAAAATTTGAAATTTTTCATCCTTTAATGTAAATAACGGATGGATAGCAGCCGTCGGACGACCCGAGCCGTAGGAGATGAGCCAGGTCGCATTTGCCCATGATGCTCTAGCTGGAGCCACCCGCTTAGACAAGCACCATATCAGTAGTAGCCCGTAACCTATTATCTATGCTACGCCCTCTAAATGTCTAACTCACTCTTCCTCGTAACATGCAAAGTCTCCTCTCTTCCAGCTCCAACAATCCAGAATTCAAAGACATGATCTCTAGCTTTGGATTTACCAGCTGCGGTGCCGAGTTCTTTGCTACGGCGGCGAGCAATAGGCCAGCGAGCCGCAGCAGCTCCAGGAAACGTGTGACATGGCTGGCACCTAAACCATGCCGTTCCTGCTCTCGCCCGTGATGGGACACGCCTCAACGTCATCCTCGGTGGCAGCCACCGACGTCGATGGCTCCGCCAAGCCACCGGCCAACGCGGACGCCGTCTTCATGCTCGAGTCAAAAAGATTAATTGTTCGTGTATCTTCAATGAGGCCTCCGTCACCTCGATCGATCTCTTGCCTACTTCATGTCCAAGGACCAAGGATGCCGAATTGCCGATGTCTCTTTTGGTTTGTGGAAGGGACGTGGTGGCATGCCGGTTTCCACCTCACGACGGTGATCGTGGGGCTGACGGTGCTGACGCTCTCCTACGCGTTCTACGGGATGGGCTGGGGGCTCGAGACCGAACGGGACTGAAATAAATTTGTTTTATTTTCTAACAATTTTTTTAATCTTTTATATTTGCTAGTAATAGTTGTATTTTGTTAACTTTTGATAACTAATAATGGTTCATGTGAGCCTAAGATATAAAGATTCGAAAGAGCTAATCTGTTAGATTTGTAAAAGGTGTTTGTAGAGTCATTTTATTCGTTATATTTGTAAAAAAAATTAACTCTATGTACATTTTTCGTGTGCACGTAGTCTAACTCATTTTTGTTAGAGATATTTTTCATGAGTACTTAGAAAAGAAAATTTGTGCTTTTTAAAGAGTATATAAAGATAAAGATATTATTTCGATAAGACAGCATAGCTACATAAGTTAGAAAAGTCACATGACTCAAAAAAATATATAATCTACTACTAGAAATGCGTTTTTTTTTAAAAAAAACGAACCATAGCAGGACTCATCAGAGCAGTCGCCATCCGCAGCTCAGATGTGGACATGTGACGCTAATAAACAAATCAAGAACCGGAAACAGAGCACGACTAATTCTGACTCGCTGCGTCCTTGACTTGCCACAAAAAATGCCCCCGCATTATTGTCACATTAAGCAGCAGAATCTAGATCGCCGCTAGGATGTGGCGCTTATGCTTGTGCGCGGCACGGTTGCCATGCGTGCCCTCCCTCGGTAGTGGGTGCTGAAAAAAATCTTTCGATCGTCCGACGCCTACTTTTTGTTTTTTTTAAATTAAACTGATTTTTATGAGATTTTTATGAAAATTTTGTGTTCGAGGCCTAATTGGACTGCGGGTTGTTGGCTCGTTGTGGACGCTTGTGCCTCGGACCGGTGCTCTGCGTGGACAGCGAACAAGAAGGCTTCGGGCACGACGGCGTCACCGAGATCACGCATCGCCCCGTCTCCTGCCGCGGCATCAAGGCCATCACCGAAGGATCCATCACCGAAGCAGAGCTGAACTACCCGTCCCTCGTGGTTCTATTCGGCCGGCATGCCCCGCCGTCCCACTGCTCCCGAGGCGCACACACAAAGCCTTCCTCTGCAAAAACACGGGGGCACGTCCGGTCATCTGCACAGGAGATCGGACGCATCCTGCCGAACAGACGTAGTGCCAAAATCCAGTTTAGGCCCTGTTCGGTTAGAAGGAGAATAAAAGAGGATTGAAATAAAATGAGAGAGACTAAATTCACACTTAAAAAAGTAATGAAATCATTCTCTTCTAATCCCTCCCCTATTTCCCTCAAAACGACCTTAAGAGGGAGAGGGAGTTCTCTGCTACGACTTCTAGCATACACCTACGATTCGCTTAGTCGCCACAACCAATAATGCAGTTCAAGTCTCAACTTCTGACGATCACTCTAGTATTGGCTTCCTTACACCTGTGTTCTGTTGGTGATCCGGTCCACATCGGAATTCCAAAATGAACGTATATACCAGTCAGATTTCCATATATTATCACCACATGATCGATCATGTCAACAACTAGTCATAGCTTCTGCAGTGGCAGCAGGTGATTCACAACGTGTTTTCAGAGTTTTGGAAACTGGTCTTGGACCGATTTTCGCTTTGGCAAAACCGGCCTGTTAGCCAGTTTTACTACAGTAGACTGCTACATTCAAAACCTAATTTAATACTAAACTAAACTGGTTTGATTGAAAGCTAGAAAACCAACCAGTTGTTCACCGGTTTCTAAAACCTTGGTTCAGTTTCAGTCAAAGCGAAAACCGATCGGTTAGTCGGTTTTACTACAATGCTAAACTGTTAGTTTCAAGACCTAATCTTATAAACTGGTTTGATTGAAAACTGCGAAAATAGATCAATTGTTCACCGGTTTAACCCTGGGTCAGTTTCAGTCCCCACCAAACATGATCTCTGGAATCGCCTTTTCGCACACCTCAGCTGCTGTACTATGATGCCAACGAAAGCGATGATGCAGTGCTACAGAAACACCGGGTGCTGTTTGTAGCTAACTGGAGAAGAACTGCTGTCGTTCGGTGGTGTTGTAGCAGTACAAGGTTAACGGATCCACAACCGTACTAATCTTTTCAAAGCGGCACAAGTGCTCTGATCATGTCCTAAAAGATAAAAAAAAATGTGATCTGGTTTCTTGTCGGCCGATTATTTGGGGCCTGTTGAGCTGTTTGTGCCTTGATTATGTAATATTGGCCAAACAGTAAGCAACAAGCCGACGCATATAGGAGTATAATTGTATAAATGTAACTGTACCTTTCGTGCTGGCTGTCACATGCCCTAGCAGTAACCCTTTTGGAGTTACTACTGCTAACTGCTGGACTCACAGAACCGCGAATGCGACGCATCATGTTCAGGAGGACCCAGTGTCGAGTGTTCAGAGTTCAGACAAATCAAATTACTGTTCCTGAAGAACCATGCTGTCAACTTGCTCGGGACTATCAGTTCATTGTTCTCAAGCCCACAAATATCCAGCGGGTGTCAAATGATCGAACTATTGCTATTCCAGATGTTTTCTTCTCGAACAGTGTTATTGTATTTCTGACGAACCATTTTCTGAATAATGCAGGTGAACGGAAATGACCTTGATATAGGCCTTAGTCAACTGCAAATCGGGAAAGGTTAGAGCGAGAGCCCCAGAATGGAGCCACAGGATATGAACACGCCATCAGATATTCCTACGAGGATATCACCAATTCAACAAGCACACTTCACTCGCTTTCAAGGGTGACTTGGCATCAACGACTTAGAAGCAGCATAGCGTTGCTGGGGAAATGGGTTTTCTAGAAGACAAGAACGAAAATAGTGATGGACAGGAATTGTAGGTCAAACTAGTGCAAAATTAAAAAGAAAAATGTTAGTACTGTACATGAGGTTCTGGGTACATGAGAGGATGAGGGCTCCTTTCCAATTTATAACTTTAACCGTAATCACATAAAAAATAATAGGAATAACAAAGGATTTAGAAAAAATTCCGCAACTCAAAGTAGACTTGATATGTGTTTCCGTAGAGACCTAGTATGAGAGTTACACGAAAAATGCTACTCCATTCGTTCCAAATTATTAGTTATTTTTGATATTTTTCGAGACACATTTTTCTTTGTCCAATATACTACTCTACTTTATTTATCTCCTACTTATCTTCAAAACATCTTACTTTTTTTATTTTTTTTTTATTTCCGTGTGCAAATCCAAAATGATTTATAAAATAGAATGAAGGGAGTAAGTTTTAGTGATGTTAAAATTACTCTTCTACTTGTGGCTACATAATGCTTAGCCTATAAGAAATGAAAAGGTCAAATTTCTATGTAGTACACGTAAACACTGCTGACCTGATCTCCACCGTTGATTCGTCCGTGCCATTGCGTGACGGAACATGCGGACCCTTATCAGCAACGTAACGTCATATGCTGAGGGCTTTTTTGATATAGAAATTTTCTAAAATAGTTCAATTTTATAGAAAAGACACAGAATAAAAAAAATAATCATCTCTTCAGCTTGAAATCTCAGCTGACGTGCTATGAGTACCTTTGCATGTCGTACGGATAATCGATTCTCTCTTTAGAATCGAAAAATAAAAAGAAACCGGGTTCATAAAAAAAAAAGAAAAATCTGTCGATTCCTTCGCCGGGTTAGGAAGTTGTGGGCCAGCCTCACGCGCTCTTCAACGTTATACTGCCACGTGGGTCCCACGTAAGGTTCCATCAATCTACGTTACGATCGAGGCGGTGTCAGGTGTGCTTCGGACCAGCCGGTCAATTTCCAAATCCACACGGCGGGGGATCTGGTCGACCGATCGCCGCCGAACTCCGCCAGCCAACCACCGCGTTCCGCCATCTTGCTGCCTTCCCGCCCGATCCCCCCTCCCGGTTCCAGTATCAACTTCCAAATTCCAAATTCCGAATTCGTCAGCGGATCCGTGGGGGTCAAATTGCGTCGTGGTCGCCAGTCGCCCGCCACCCACGAGTCCACGACTCTTCCATTTCCAACCCCGCGAGTGGATCGGCGGGGGTGCCAGGGAGGAGGAACGAGGGAGACGTGTCGCGATGGAGAGCGGCGGCGGCGGCGACCAAGGGCAGCGCCCGCCCTACTACCCGCCGTACCCGCAGCAGTACCCGCAGCCGTACCGCTACGGCGGGGACCAGTACCCGCCGCCGGCTTCCGCCGCGCCGGCCGCGCACTACCTCTCGCCGTCGCCGTCCTTCCCGGGCTACTCCCCCCCGCCGCCGCCGCAGCAGCCGTTTGCGCACCACTCCGGTCCACTCCAGCCATACCCGCCTCCCCCGCAAACGCATGCCTACCCGCCGCCGCCGGCCCCGTCGTCTTACGGCCACGGGTACGGCCCTTACCCCTCCTCGTACCCCTCCCCGGCTCATGCCTACCCGAACCAGAGCGCCAGCCCGGCGCTCTCCCCCAGCTCCAGCTTCGACCACCAGCAATACCACCACCACCACGCCGCGTCCGGGCCAGAACCCCCCTCCCCCGCGCCCTCCGCGCCGTCCTACCCAATCGAGAGTGTTCTCGCCAGCATGCGCCTTTCCGACCGCTACGACTATCCGTCGTCGCCCTCCTTGCCCCCGCCGTCGGCATCCTTCTCCACCGGGGGAAGCGCCCACGGCGGCGGGATGCAGGTGGTGCCCTACGGCGGGGGCGGAGGGTCGCAGCACGGAAGCGTCAGGGCGTCGCTCAAGGTGGTGCTGCTCCACGGCAGCCTCGACATATGGGTGCACGACGCGCGAAACTTGCCCAACAAGGACATGTTCTCCAAGAGCGTCAGCGATCTCCTCGGCCCGCGCCTCACCGGCGCCGTCGGCAGCAAGATGTCCAGCGCCGCAATGACTAGCGACCCCTACGTCACCATCCAGGTCTCCTATGCCACCATCGCGCGGACCTACGTCGTCTCCAACAACGAGAACCCCGTCTGGGAGCAGCACTTCCTGGTGCCCGTCGGACATGAGGCTGCTGAGGTCCAGTTCGTCGTTAAGGACAGCGACGTTTTTGGTGCCCAGATCATCGGTGCGGTGGCCATCCCTGCTGAGAAGCTTCTGTCTGGGGAAAGGATTGAGGGTGTCTACCCTGTACTTGAGCCCAATGGCAAGCCATGCGCTCGTGATGCTGTACTGCGTCTCTCCATACAGTTTATCCCAGTGGCTCGCCTCACAAATTACCATCATGGCGTCATTACTGGTCCGGATTCTCTCGGTGTGCCTAATACTTACTTCCCACTACGCTGTGGCATGAAGGTGACCCTGTATCAGGATGCACATGTTCCGGAAGGATGTCTTCCTGAAATATGGCTTGATCATGGATGGCGTTACCAGCACGGGCAGTGCTGGAGAGACATATATAATGCCATTTTGCAGGCGAGGAAGTTAATTTACATTGTGGGCTGGTCCGTTTTCCACACAATCCACCTCATGAGAGATGGCACCCAGTTTCCATCACTTGGGGACCTGTTGAAGATGAAGTCACAAGAGGGGGTGAGGGTGCTACTTCTTGTTTGGGATGATCCAACATCAAGGAGCATTCTTGGATTTAAAATGGTATGAATTAGTTACCAAGTCAATATGCTACATTCAGTTTGTTATGCTATATGAAGAGCAATGTTTATTTCTACATATTTGTAGTGTTATATCATATGTAGATGTCGTTTCAAGATTATATGAGTTGCTAAGCAGATGTTGGTGCTCTTAAATGATGCTTCACTTTAATTAAAATCGTTACACAAAAAATTGTTATTACACTTTGTGGCAATTTACAATTTTATTATTTATGTGGTGTTAAGGTTAAACGATCCAGAATAACGTATAGCTGTCATCAGTACTGTATAATAACATTAAGAGCATATTCCTCATCTCGGCATACCTTTTCTCGAAGGTCAGTTTGGTATCAACCGTATAATGTTCATTGGAGACATTGCTAATGTGTTTGTTTTCGTCAGTTATATAATGCTGAAGAATCAAAATGTGGTGCGCTTATCGAAGTTTCACTTGCAGGATGGTTTCATGGGCACACGCGATGAAGAGACCCGCAGATTTTTCAAGCATTCTTCAGTTCATGTATTGCTTTGTCCACGATCTGCTGGGAAGCGACACAGCTGGGTGAAACAGCAGGTTATCTCTTAATTCTCCATTGTGATGCCAATGGCATACAAAGTTATCAATGTTATGATTAATCATTCTATTACATTTATCTTCTACCCATTTATAGAAGTCTGACTCCAGTGTCGCCTATTCCTTTCAAGTGATCTTGAATTTATCAAAGTTTTTGTTCCCTCTATTTATCACACAAAATTCATGTGGGTCAGGAAACAGGAACCATTTTTACTCATCATCAGAAAACAGTTATTGTGGATGCTGATGCTGGCAATTATAGGCGAAAAATAATTGCTTTTGTTGGAGGACTTGATTTATGTGGTGGAAGGTATGATACGCCTTGGCATCCTCTGTTTCGGACACTTCAGACTGTGCACAAGGAGGATTATTACAATCCCAACTTTGCTGTAAGTCTCCAGTTTCTTTGCAGTTCCTCATCTAATAATTCAGGAAATATTCTAGGTAGGAGCCATATTTTCTATTTTATATTATTATGAAAAATACAGAGGGAATAAAATTTATGTTGGCACAATCTCAGTATTTATTTTCTTACTATTCTGGAAATATTTTTTCTTTATTATTTGTTTGCAGACAGTTGATGCTCGTGGCCCAAGGGAACCATGGCATGACTTGCATTCCAGGATTGACGGACCAGCTGCGTATGACGTTCTGCAAAACTTTCAGGAGCGTTGGATAAAGGCATCCAAACGCCATGGAATTAAAAAATTAGCAAAATCATATGATGATGCTCTGCTTAGTATCGAACGGATACCTGAGATTATAAACATAAATGATGCAGCATATTTCAGCGACAACGATCCAGAGACATGGCATGTTCAGGTATTATTGCAAAGAAAAAAGGAAATTTCTTTGTTCTTGCTTTATTGACTTACAAGCATGAAATTACTTTCCTTTGAAATTCAGGTGTTTCGGTCAATCGATTCAAACTCTGCTAAGGGATTTCCAAAGGATCCACGTGAAGCAACCAGAAAGGTAACTGAAATATAGTTACCATGTTGCGATATACTTATGTAGTCTTTGCTCTTGACTGACAATTCTGCTGTCTTACAGAATCTAATTTGTGGGAAAAATGTACTTATTGACATGAGTATACATACAGCTTATGTGCATGCTATCAGGGCAGCCCAGCACTTTATTTATATCGAGAATCAGTACTTCATAGGTTCTTCCTTTAATTGGGATTCACACAAGGATCTTGGTAATGTTTTTTAAAGTTTCTTTTAATTCCGGGAGCATGTGGCAAATGCCCCTGCCTTGGCTTCACAATTTTTTTCACCATAAATTTTTCATTGACCAACTTGGAATGTGAATTTTTCTTATCACAGGGGCTAACAATTTAATTCCAATTGAAATTGCTCTTAAAATTGCAAACAAGATTAAGGCAAATGAAAGGTTTTCTGCATATATAGTAATTCCTATGTGGCCTGAAGGTAATCCAACTGGTGCTGCGACACAACGAATTCTCTACTGGCAGGTTAATTTTGCATTTCTGTCATTGCCTTGTTTACGTGTTCCATAGTTGAAACCTGTTTTCTTTTGTGATGTCATGGTCAGCTGATCACATCATTGTTTTGTTGAAACTGCAGAACAAAACCATGCAAATGATGTATGAGACAATTTACAGGGCCTTGAAAGAAGCAGGCCTGGATGAGATGTACGAGCCTCAGGATTACCTAAACTTCTTTTGTCTTGGCAATCGTGAAGTCCCTGACGGCACTAGCACTTCAAATGCATCAAGTACATCAAATAATCCCCAGGTGAGACTACAAGTCTAGCTCTTATTTTTCATTCAACAAACAATGATGAAAGCAGAGGCAAAAAATTCTCAGTTATTGTATTCTGTAGAGTAATTACTGCTTCGTTTGGTTTATGTGGCCTTCACGCAATCTGATCTTGAGAGTTTTGTTTTTATGCCATAGAACTGCTGGCAGCCATATGGTTCTTTTGGACTGTATCATACTTAAGCTGGCTCTACTTAATTTGGCTCTGAATGAACTTTACCGGGAATTACTATCGGTTAGAGGAGATTTGTGTATACTTATTCTTTTGACCATATGTGAAGGAAAATTGTTAAGTTTTTGCATTTTGAATTACTTTATCAGAGGCTATTTCTATAATCATGATTTCTTGACTTTGAACTTTATTTTCGAGAGATCTATTCAAGTCAATGACTAAAGTTGGCTCAGACATGTAAATACACAATCGAAACCTTGCATCTTCTGGATATTGAACTTCTGAACTCAACTATATCTCGATAACCATTTGATAATTGGCCTATTTGTTCTCATGTACTCCTAGCTCTTTCACCTTTGGCATGAATTTTTATTCTTAACACACTGTTATTTCTCTGAACTATTCTCGCATGCACGCTCAGTCATCTATTCTCGCTTGCTATCCAGGAACAAGCTAGAAAGAATAGGAGATTCATGGTCTATGTACATTCAAAAGGCATGATTGTTGATGATGAATATGTAATCATCGGATCAGCTAATGTTAACCAGAGATCCATGGAAGGGATAAGAGATACTGAGATTGCGATGGGAGCTTATCAGCCACAGTATACATGGACCAATAAACTTTCTGCCCCCCGTGGACAGGTAATGCATCATAATGCCTCCAGCTCACACAAATATCTGGTGTATAATATTCCTTGCGTGTCAAGACATATAAAACTGACCTATATGTAAATGTTTCTGTTTTGACTTGGATATGGTTATCTTTGCTGCTGCTGCTTCATTAGTACTGTACTGATTTAGTTTTAGCATATTTCAGGGATAGATGCTGTAGCAGCACTGATCTGAAGTTGTAGACTAATTTCAGTTTTGTGGTTTTACGTGTAGATTTATGGCTACAGAATGTCCTTGTGGGCTGAGCATATTGGTGCTATTGAGGAAAATTTCAACCATCCAGAGAGCCTGGAATGTATGAGGTGGGTACGCCATCTCGGGGAGGAGAACTGGAAACAGTTCATTGCTGATGATGTGACAGAGATGAGAGGCCACCTCATGAAGTATCCTGTCAGTGTTGACCGTAAAGGCAAGGTGAAACCATTGCCGGAATGCACTACATTCCCAGATTTGGGTGGAAACATTTGTGGTTCATTTCTGGCCATCCAGGAAAATCTCACGATATAAATTTTGGCTGTCATTATATAAATGCTATTTGCTAGAAATTTCCAGGTTGTGGAGAACAAAGATAGAGCGTATGCTATTTGTTGAAACTTTTGATAGGGTGAGAAATTTGTAGAGGTGTAGGTAGCTAGCAAGTAGGAAAAGAGCTAACAGGGAATCTATTTTTTCCCAGCTTTTATTTCGTTCTGTGCGTTGCGTTTTTTAGTGCATTCTCTTAACCGTTCAAGTTCTCACCCGTATCTGGTTCCTGTATGTATAGAAAAACTGATGGAGTTTCATCCCAGATCTCTTTGTTCAGAGAAATGCCACTAGTAGCAGCTACATAAGGTATATTATTTTCATGTAAATCCTAGAACTAAAAGTGTTTTCAGTGTAAATGAACACTGCAGAATGGTCTGAAGCATTATTCAGTTGAAAATGCACCTTGATTCATCAGCATATGTTTTCAATGTTCAGAAATGTTGAGTAACGCATCTCGAGGGGTGTCAGATTCAGGGTCCTTGTTTTGGAACTCAGAAAATTTTACAAAAATCATATACCTCTTTCGTTTTTTAAATCGATGTTGTCATTAACTTTTAACATTAATTTTAATCATTGATTTTTAACATCAACATTGCAAACGTGGTTTTTCCTTCTTTTCACCAAGCCGTCCTCGGATATGAACTGCGCGGGTGACGCCAGGGGCTTGTCCGTTAAGTGCTGCTGGTTGGACTTGTTTCCTTCTATTTTATTTTTCTTTTTCTTTTTGAATCACACCTAATTTTGTGTCCAAGCAGTGCCACTCTCATTATTGTTTGACAAATTGAAAAAATGTTACAGCACAACGATTGAAATGAAGCTCGGTGCGCAAGTCTGTTCTACTTCCCCTGTTCCTCACCCAAGCGAACAAAATATCCAGGCTCAAGGACGTCCAGCAACTTCTTATTTTTGTTCACGAGTCGCAGGTAAGCAAGTCATGTGCAAAACTCCAGCAACGAGTCAACGACAAGCTTCTGCTTGCGGGCCGGCGCAGCAAGCTTTCGATCTCCCAAACGTCGAAGAGCGTCGGTGTGTATACACCATGAAGTACTACTGGCCATAGTGCTGGTGCGGGCGAGGCAGAGGCTAGCTACTAGCTAGCTTCTTGATCCCTTCGTTCACTGTTCAGTTTGGACCACCGTCGCGGCGACTGCCGGAGCGGGCCGGCGTGATCCGAATGACGAGGCCGGGGAAGACGTCGTCGGAGTCGTGTACGTGCGGGTTGCGCTCCAGGATGTACGGGTCGCCGCACCTGGCGCTGATGCTGTGCAGCGTCTCGCCCTCCCCGACCACGTAGATCTCCTCGCACGGCCGCGGCGCCAGCAGCCGCGGACCGCGCAACACCTGCGCGGCGGGGCCGGCTCCACGCTGCTCCTCGTCCCCCGCGCTGCCGAGCGGCCCCGCCGCCAGCAGCAGCTGCAGGGCCAGCACGTAGCAGCGCGACGCCGCGGCCCTCGACGACCGCTGTCCGGCCATTTCTGACACGTCTGCGGCGAAATAGCAACGACGAAACTAGTGTGTGTTAAACCAAGTATTGTAACTTGTCGTGTACGTCAACAGGGACGTGATTCCGCAGTCAAAATTGTAGGATAGTCTAACCATATTTTAGGAGATTGTTTGTAACTAATTATAGTAGAGGCTGGCCTGATTTCTCTCCTTGGTTGTTGCACACGGGGTGTATATGTATGCCACCGATGCCAGGCTATTTGGCATCAAGATTAATCAACACGAAGCCGGCGACCCAACATCAGGGCAACGCCGTTCCACCATAAGCGCCTCTGAAATTTTTCATGGTAATCAGAGCCTAGGTTCGTCATGGCGTCAAGTTCAAGTACATCTCATCCTCTCTTCGGTACACAGATCACCGAGAGACTGTCAAGGGCAAACCATGCGCTCTGGCGAGCGCAAGTTCTCGCTGCCGTACGCGGCGCACGCATGGAGGGCTATCTCACCGGCAAAGCCGTGGCCCCTGTGCAGGAGATTGAAGAAAAGAAAGCCGATGGTACGATCGTCAAAGCGCCCAATTCGGCGTTTGAGGAGTGGCTTGCCCACGACCAACAGGTTCTAGGGCTGCTACTTTCCTCGGTCGGAAAGGAGGTACTGGCACAGATTGCTGCTGCAAAAACGGCGACAGAGGCATGGGGGGAAATAGAGCGGATGTTTTCTGCTCACACCCGTGCCAGGACAATGAACGTGAGATTTGCTCTCACTACAACAAGGAAAGGTAATTTGTCAATTGCTGAATATTTTGCAAAGATGAAAGGCTATGCAGATGAGATGGCCGCAGCGGGCAAACCAATGGACGACGAGGAGCTGGTGTCCCACATCTGCAATGGGCTGGACGCTGAGTACAATCTGGTGGTCACATCTGTTACCGCCAGGATCGAACCCCTTTCAATATCTGAGTTGTATGCCCAACTCCTCAGTTTTGAAACGCGGTTAGATCTCCAAGATGGCTCAGGCGGATCCGTTAATACGGCAAATAGAAGCGGACGCACTGGATCTGGAGGGCGCGGCAACTACTTCAACAATAGTCGTGCGCAAAATGATCGTGCTCCTGGTCGTGGACGTGGAAGTCCGCGTGGGCGTGGCGGATTCACCAGAGGTCGTGGACAGCAACGCACCAACGGAGGTCAGCGCCTGACATCAGGAGGCGTGGATGAACGCCCCACCTGTCAAGTGTGCCTCAAGGTAGGGCACACGGCCAACAAGTGTTGGCATCGCTATGATGAGAACTACGTCTCTGAAGAACGGCATGCTGCTGCAGCAATGAACTCCTACAATATTGACACCAATTGGTACACTGATACGGGAGCAACAGATCACATCACAAGTGAACTACAGAAGCTGTCATTCCATGAGAAATATCAAGGGAACGACCAGATCCACACGGCTAGTGGCGCAGGTATGGAGATTAAACACATCGGTCATACTACTGTTCCAACCCAATCCAAGAATTTACACCTAAATAATGTGCTCCATGTTCCAAAGGCTAGGAAAAATCTTGTCTCTGTTCGTCGTCTTACTAAAGATAACTCTGTTTTCCTTGAATTCTATCCTGATTATTTCCTTGTTAAGGATCAGGTCACGAAGAACACCATTCTTAAAGGATGTTGTCATCAAGGACTCTATCCTCTCCCATCAAACCAATCAATAAAACAGGCGTTTGGAGCAGTGAAGCCTTCCTTGTCTAGATGGCACAATCGCTTGGGTCATCCTGCTTTTCCAGTAGTCTCAAAAATTGTCAGCAGCAATAATCTTCCTTGTTCCTTTGAGTCGAATAATGAAACTGTTTGTGATGCCTGTCAACAGGCCAAAAGTCATCAACTTCCTTATAGTAAGTCTTATAGTTCCTCAAAGTTTCCTCTAGAATTGGTTCATTCAGATGTATGGGGACCTGCTCTAGAGTCTGTTGGAAGAAACAAGTATTATATTAGTTTTGTTGATGACTTTAGCAAATTCACATGGATCTATTTTATTAAATATAAATCTGAAGTATTTCAAAAATTCCATGAATTTCAAGCCATGGTAGAGAGACAATTTGATCGTAAAATTCTCACCATGCAAACAGATTGGGGAGGGGAGTACCAAAAATTACATAATGTCTTTAATAAAATTGGGATTGTTCACCATGTCTCATGTCCCCATACTCATCAACAAAATGGAGCCGTTGAGCGTAAGCATAGACATATAGTTGAAGTAGGGCTGTCTCTTCTAGCCCATGCATCTATGCCTCTTAAATTCTGGAATGAGGCATTCTCTGCTGCTGTTTTCCTCATAAATCGTATGCCTAGTGCAGTCATTCAGCAGGAAACACCTCTAGAGCGTTTGTACAAACATACACCAGATTATGAGTTCCTTCGAACCTTTGGCTGCGCATGTTGGCCAAACTTACGTCCCTATAATAAACATAAACTTGAATTTCGCTCCAAGCGCTGTGTATTCCTCGGCTATAGCAACCTCCACAAAGGATATAAATGCCTTGATCCCTTCTCCGGTCGTGTCTTTATATCACGAGATGTGATTTTTGATGAGACTATCTTCCCTTTCTCCGAACTACATGCCAATGCAGGAGCACGTCTACGTGCCGAAATAAACCTTTTGCCCTCAGATCTTATTCCTTTATCTTTCCATGGGGCGGAACGTGTAGCAGATCGGGTGTTTAACTCTCCTAATACAACTAATCCTACTGGCTCTAGTACATGTGATCACAGGGATGGAGATTTGCTATCTGGCGTGAGCACCGAAGAAGCCGTCACTGCTGTCCCAGGATCAATACCGTCGGGATCAATACCTGACATGACAGGTGTCAGCGAGGGGGAGATAGCTGTACCAGCCAACGAAGCCAACGACACCGTCGCCGATGTTGAAGCTGTACCAGCCAACGAAGCCAACGACACCGTCGCCGATGTTGATGCTGCTGGATCTGCTGCGGGTACTGATGCTGTGGACGCTGATGCACCTGGTCCTGCGTTTCTTGTACCAGAACCACCTCGGACTCGTCTTCGTGATGGAATTTGAAAACCTAAAATCTATACAGATGGGACAATCAGGTATGGGTTCTTTGCAAGCTCTGGTGAACCTCAGAATTTAGATGAAGCTATGAATAATAAAGATTGGAAATCGGTCATGGATGTAGAATATGATGCCCTAATTAAGAACCAAACCTGGCATTTAGTTCCACCGAGAAAAGGAGCTAACATCATTGATTGTAAATGGGTTTATAAAGTAAAAGGAAAAGCAGATGGTAGTATTGATAGGTACAAGGCTCGATTGGTTGCAAAAGGTTTTAAACAACGATATGGTGTTGATTATGAAGACACTTTTAGCCCTGTTGTTAAACATGCTACCATTAGAACAATTTTGTCTATTGCTGTATCCAGAGGATGGAGTTTGAGACAACTTGATGTTCAAAACGCCTTCCTTCATGGCTTTCTAGAAGAAGAAGTGTACATGCGTCAACCACCAGGGTATGAAAGCAAAGCAGCTCCTGATTATATTTACAAGCTAGATAAAGCTCTTTATGGTTTGAAGCAAGCACCAAGAGCATGGTATTCTAGGTTGAGCAGTAAGTTATACAACCTAGGTTTTAAGGCATCAAAGGCTGACACGTCATTATTCTTTTACCATAAAGGGCCTGTTACCATATTTGTTCTCATCTATGTTGATGATATCATTGTTGCTAGCTCTGCACAGGAAGCCACCACACATCTGTTGGAGGATTTGAGAAAGGAGTTTGCTCTCAAGGACCTCGGTGAATTACATTATTTTCTTGGGATAGAAGTAAACAAGGTAAGAGATGGTATTCTCTTGACTCAAGAAAAATATACTAGAGATGTGCTACAGCGGGCAGGCATGATGGATAGTAAGCCTGTAAGCACTCCTTTATCTACGTCAGAAAAATTGTCTCGACATGAAGGTACTCCTCTTGGACCAAAGGATGCTACGGCTTACAGAAGTACAGTTGGAGCATTGCAATATTTGACTTTGACCCGACCAGATATTTCTTTCTCTGTGAATAAAGTTTGTCAATACTTACATGCTCCTACAACAGTTCATTGGGCTGCAGTAAAAAGAATTTTAAGGTATTTGAAGAATACTCTGAAGATTGGTCTTCACATTAGTAAATCAAGCTCTCTTCTGGTAAGCGCTTTTTCAGATGCAGACTGGGCAGGTGATTTAGATGATCGTCGTTCTACCGGAGGGTTTGCTGTCTTTCTTGGATCAAATCTTATATCGTGGAGTGCAAGAAAACAACCCACTGTGTCAAGATCAAGCACTGAAGCAGAATATAAGGCTGTAGCAAATGCAACTGCAGAAGTTATGTGGATACAAATTCTTTTATATGAATTGGGAATTCAGGTGCCTAGGGCTACAAAATTATGGTGTGATAATATTGGAGCAAAATATCTCTCTGCTAATCCGGTCTTTCATGCTCGCACAAAACATATAGAAGTAGACTACCATTTTGTAAGAGAAAGAGTCACAAGAAGACTTCTTGACATTGAGTATATCTCTACAAAGGATCAAGTTGCAGATGGGTTCACGAAGCCTCTATCAGTTCGACAATTAGAGATGTTTAAGAGCAATCTCAACTTAAGAAGTTTAGATTGAGAGGGAGTGTTAAACCAAGTATTGTAACTTGCCGTGTACGTCAACCAGGGACGTGATTCCGCAGCCAAGATTGTAGGATAGTCTAATCATATTTTAGGAGATTGTTTGTAACTAATTATAGTAGAGGCTGGCCTGATTTCTCTACTTGGTTGTTGCACACGAGGTGTATATGTATGCTACCGATGCCAGGCTATTTGGCATCAAGATTAATCAACACGAAGCCGGCGACCCAACATCAGGGCAACGCCGTTCCACCATAAGCGCCTCTGAATTTCAGTGTGGGAAACTCTAGGTGACTGTTATTGTCTCTGCTGTGTGTGGATAGGCTACTAGCTAGGGGCAGGACGTTTTTATAGGGATGGAAAGTGACCATGACCATGGAAATGGAAGTCAGGAAGTGGAGTGTTAAAACGAGACTAGGAGGTGGCAATTTTTCTGTCATGCTTCTGAACTGAACGAGGCGGCGGTACGGCAAGCCATGAGAGGCACGGATCTAGCTCCCGCCACCCAGGTGTAGTTGGTTGCCCGCAAGGCCGGCCGCTTGAGGGACACGGGAGCCAATCCGAGCCCCCGCAGTCCCATTCCCACACGGGCCACGTGAGAACGAGGAACCGGCAGGACGCCACGACCTCCCGGGTCCTATCATTTCCCACATCTGCCGTGCTTGCTTGCCCACGGTGCGCGGGTGCCATCTGTGGCCTCTCGCACTCCGGCCATTCACTTCGCTCTCACGGTCCCCTACCGACGGGCGCCCCCACCGTCAAAAACAAAAGAGAAGCGCGCATGCACACGGCCACGGCGGCCAGCCACCAGCGCCGTGCCGGCCGCCGGCCGACGCTTCCTTCAAAGCTGCGTCCTAGATCCGTTCCTCTGCCACGGCTATGCGTGCATGTGACGATGTGAGACAGCGGCACCACCACCACCTCTGCCACCGTGCCACGACCGTGCGTGTGTGATACTCCGACCATCTCTCGCTCGCGTCCCAGCCGACATGGCGGAGGGCGGTCGTGAGCAAGACCCCTAAACCCTTCGGTCCCTTCCTAGCCATCGCTTGAAATACTGAGATGCAATTGGGTTGCCAAGGCGACAGAAGTAGAACAAACGAACGTGCGCTTTGCTTTCTGCCTAGTAGAGCAAGCCGGCCCGTGCGACGGCTGGACTGAATCTCAGCTTCCAGCAGAAACCGGCCCAATGAACAGGAGGTGGCTGTAACTTGATCTTAATTGATGGTTCCAGTTCGTTCTTTGCAGATCGAACGCGAATGATGCCACAAGGGCTTCATGCCTGATGGTCATGCAGTTCGTCTACCAAGCCTCCCCCCCCCNCACCCCCCCCCCCCCCCCCCCCCACCCCCTCTGAAACAGGATTATCAGTCCACAAAGTCCTCCCTCCATTTGCTACACACACTCTGTTACATTGTTTATACACAAAATTAGGTCTACCAACATCCAAACCTACAACACAAGCAAATCCTTCACCACCTCATCCACCAGCTGCTCCGTCAGCACTCCCGCGACCACCGTGCCCACCTCCCGCTCCTCCTCGCCGACGTGCATCTCCGTCTCCATCTCCGCCGTGACAGCCGCCCCGCCACGCAGCACGTCGTGCAAACCCCAACGGGCGCCGTCCAGCAACCATCCCCTGGCCGCTGCCACAACGTTTCCCAAACGTTCAGCCTTCCGTCGTTGCAGCAGGCCGTCGCGCGCCGCAACATGCTGTCGCGAGCGTCGTTCTGTTTTCACCTCGACAAAGAAGTCCAGCAGAAGCCGTTCGGAGACGGCGTCCACGCCGGCCAAAACCGCGTCCGCGAGCAGCGCGAGGAGGCCTTCCGCGTCTGGCTCGTCGCGGACGCGGCGTTGGTCTTCGGTGTCCGCCGGGCTGGAGGCGAGGCGCGCCTGCAGGTTCACCGGAACTAGCAGCTCGTCGAGGCACCCGAACCGTCGGATCTTGTGCGACTTGTTCCTCCCTCCTGCGGCAAGATGACACGAAGGAAAAGCGGATTTGTCACGCTCGGATGGTGCACTGGATTGTTGCCGTCCTCCGACAGGCACGGGACGTGCGGGACCGGAAGAGGATCTCACGTATCATGTCCCAGCCAGTCGGAGTAGTGCCGCATTATTCAGCATGCGACGTTGTAAACCGGACGACATTTCTCAGATGGCACGGTCAACTGCTCAGAACCATGTCTCTCTGCTAATAGCACCATCTCGTGCAGGTTTTTCCCATCTGACAGGACACTGTCCATGGTTGAATCTGACCTCAACGTTTTCGTGCATGACACTGGAGACGACCCAGTACAAACCTAACACCTTGCGATTAAACGTTCACGCAGCCCTGAGCTTTTTTTTTTTGTTCCACGTATCTTGTTGATTTATTTCGCACAAATTTGTACCGTTTTCTCAGAGGTATTCTGTTCGGTTTTAAAATATTGACACCGTTGACTTTTAACATCAACTTTGACTATTCGTTTTATTCAAAAATTTTGTTCAAATGTGTAAAATTTTATTATTATTTAATTTATTATTAATAAAATTTAAATTATGATTAATAATTTTACATATTTAAACACATTTTTTAAATTAAACGAATGGTAAAAGTTGATGGTAAAAATCAACGGTGATCAATAATTTAAAATCGGAGAGAGTATTGAGACAGAGAAGTTCGCTTACTCTGGACACGTGAAAGGTGACTGTCATCCGAGGCCGGCGAACGCAAGCCGGCGTCGTCGTCGAAGCAGGGGAAGTCCATTACGGCCACGGGACTGAGCTGCTCCTTGTCGTCGGCCTCCGAGCCCGAGCTGGACCCCTCCTCCCTCTTCTTCCTCCCATCCTGCATCATTGCACGGCAGCCAAACGACATTATTCACCAGCAACGCCGTAAAATGCTCTCAAGCGCAGGCAAACCATCATTAACAAAAACAAATTGCTGTCGTTGAAGTATAAATAAATTACTTATTTTTTTATCAATTTAAATTTTTGAAGTTAACTGACTGATGCTGCAAATGATTTGGCCTAGCTCGACGACAGCAGCCAGAGTCCAAACCGGAGTACGGACAGGCAGCAAAGCGGGGAGGACGCACGCGTGGGTTGGTAGGCATGGGCGTTCCCCTGCTTTCTCCCGGGCGGTGGGAGCCATGAGCTTTCCGTAGACAACAAATCACGTCGCCGGGAGCAGAACGTGCGGCGTCGGCTTAGCGGACGCTTTGTTGACTGCTGATAACCGGCGTGCTAATTACTAGCCCGGTCCATCAGGTGGCCACCACATGCGATGCTTGCAGACAAAGATAATCCGCGGCGGCAGGGGACACAGTAGGCACCTAGTGGTTGGTGTAGTATATGTGCTCAGCAACTTGGCAGTGGCAGCGACCGGCCGGAAGGTAGAGGAGGAGGCCGGAACTCATTCAACTCGCCGGACGACACACGGACAGAGACGCCGCCGCCACTGCGAGCTCCGTCGAAGCTACGCAAATGGCGTTCGGGACTTCGGAGCGAGAGCATTGTACCGAGCTCTGCTCTGTGCGCATTGACCTACGGCATTTACGCTCGCATCAGCTTTTCCTTTTGGTCCACACGCGGCCACGCAGCGGCACTGGACCGGCCGGGTACCATCGACGTGCAGTGCGTGAGCAGGACGGTTCCGGTGGCCAAACAGTGGGGGAGGTCTCGACAGGGAGGCTGGTGGTTGCAGCTGTGGACCAGTGATTCATGTTTCACCGATCATCTATGCGGAGTACTTCACCACCACTAGACAGCAAGTACTCGATACTTAATATCAGTACTGTCTTGAACCAAGTGGTCAAGGTAAACGTAATTTCGAGGCACAAATCTCATCGAAACAGGTGCTAAGAAGATCGATTGCACAGCTGGGTAAACGGTTTAGGACCTCTATGGAGTAAACTTTAGTAGTAATGGGTAGGACGAGGAGCAGACGAGCAGTACACATGCTAGCGGTACAATCTGGCCCGGTTATGTCCATCAGACCATCAATCAATGACCGCAATTGGCGCGAGTGATAATTGAGGTAGTACTAGAGCACTGGTACGGCTAACATGAACTACTCTTCACATAAATTACTCTTCACACTTCTGAGTAACTCTTCACTGCTCTGTCTGTAGCCTATGCTTGTCGTGCATCAATACGTTGATGATCCATCCCTTGGATGCTTCGTGCATTGGCACTAAGGATGAAAACGAAACGGAAACAATCGGAAAAAGTCTTAACCTATTTTTGTTTTCATATTTAATTAGTCAGATGGAAACAGAAACAGAAAAGTTGAGATCAGAATACATGATCGGAATAGCAGAGAATACAAAAACCGATGTATCAGAATGGAAAAATATCGGTACCGGACGAAAAATGATAATTTAAATCGAAAAGATGATAACATTAAATTGTATAGTTAAATAGAGTTACACAAATCTTAGCTATTAAATATAGTCTTAAACAATAACATAGATGACTTAAACAGTGGAGTGAAGTGTAATAATGAATGAAATTATGATTACTTAGTATCTGACTATGGTTATGTGGAGTGTTGTTCATCTAACCGATAGGATTATGGTTCAGAACTTCAGATAAAAATTATTTGGTTGAGTTTGACTGACAAAATCTTTTTATTTTGAGTTTTAATTCTATTTCAGATGTAATAAAACGAAAAATACGAAAAATTACTGACAATAAATAAATAAATATGAAAACGGTCGAAAAATGGTCATCTCGTTTCTGTTTCCGTTTCAATAACTCTGGTCCTATTTTTATTCCCGTCCCGTCTAAATTTTGGTCGGGTAGAAAACAGGTCGAGAGAAAATGGTTTCGAAACCAAGAAGAGAAGAGAATTTACCGGCCTATTTTCGTCCCTAATTGGCACAGTGCAAAAGATCCGCATAAACGAGCCGGGCGTGCGTGGTTGAGACTTCTGTGCGTCGTACTGTACTACTGTGACCGTGTTAATGGGTGGGGGCTTCCGTAACCGTTTCATGGCTCTAACCCTGATTTCATCAAGACGTACGGTCCAGTTGAATCGACGCAAACGGTGTAACTAACCGATGCGAGTTGAATGGTCCAACGGAATTAACGCCCAGTTATTGGAGCATGATGATGAACACATTGGAAAGCAGAGTGCGATTAGCTGGAGTATTTACCTCTCGATCGGCGGTGGCCACGGCGGCGTGCATGCTCTCCAAGGCCGAGCTCGAGCTGGCCGACGAGAATTCGGAGTCGGACTCGGACCGTGACCTCCTCGTCGTCGTCCCGGACGAGTCGCTGGACTCGGACGGCGACGTCTCCATCTCCGCCTCGGATCCGCAGCCGCATCCACGCACGGCCGCGTCCACCGCCTCGTCGTCGTCGTTGCGACGCCACCAGAAACTTTCCCTGATCCGGCGCGAGAGGCTCCTGGAGATGCTAAACAGCTTGCTCCTCTCGCGCCGGAGGGACGGGGAGCTGCAGAAGCCGAGCGACATTGGCGACGACGACGGCTCGCCGAGGCGGCGCGGGTAGCAGCGGAAGCCGGCGGCGCTGCACGAGTCGCAGTCCAGCTCCAGGAGGTCCTTCAGCCTCAGTGGCTTGCCCATTTCCGCCATTGCGACGACGTAGTGTGTGTGTGCACTCTCACTGTCTCGCTCCACTAATCTCCCTGACCTGAGTTTAGCCGCGCTTACTAGCTGTTAAGCACTGATCACTTGGCACTCGTGCGATTTAAGGGGAGGCCGGGAAGCGCGCGCGCGGCTGCGTGGCAGCTTCGACGGTGCGGCTGGCTGGCTGGCTGGCCGGGCGTGCGGATGCTCCTCCCTCCGTTTTACAATTATAAATTATTTTAACTTTAGACACGAAAATTAAGTAGAAGTTAAAAAAACATAGTGCATAGAAGAGAAAAAAAAATAGTAATAAAGATTTATTGAAAGGAGAGAAAGTGTGTTAAAAAAATATGTATTAAAAAATAAAAATAATATATATTGAAGAACAAAATTTAAATGCTAGAATGATATATAATTGCGAACAGAAGGAGCAGTAAAAAACTAAAAAAACCGCGTAGCCAGTAGAAGCTTGTTTTCGTGCGGGAGCAGGTGTTTGTCTCGAGCTGCGGCTGCCCGCGGTTGGTGGTGGAAGCGGGACGTTTCGCGCGCGGCGGCGGGTGTTGAATATGCCAGGCGCACGGGGGATCGCGACGGCCGGTTCATTGCTTTCGCCTTGTCCTGCCTGTGTCGCGACACCCGCAAGGTGACGCCTCTTTGCTATAGTAGTTTCAGGTCGTAAACCGGCTCCTGATTACGCGAAATTGGGCGTAAAGTACTGCTGCATAATTGAGGTGGCCGGTGCCTGTCTTGTGTACTAGTAATGCCGTATCGATGTGCCGCCGCCAGTTCTCTCTCTCTTCCTGCACAGGTACTGATGCGAGATCTTGGCGAACAGTGAACGCCGTTGCACGGTTGTTGGTCGAAGATTCAGGGAAACGGCACAGACACAAATGAACACGATCGCTGCGCTCCATAAATTGCCTGTCCTGTGCTGCGCCGGTCATGTAGGAGCAGCGCGCCACTGCAGCGTAGCGAAAGCTGCTCTGCGTTCCGAGTCTGTAGCTCCCTGGCCTCTGAGGATCTCAGGATGTCCGACAGTGGCGGCTCACTCTTTTGGACTCCTCCTGAACAAAAGTCGTGTCAACTTGGAGTCGATGCCGTGTCAACACCAGTGAAGTGTGATCGAGATCGACGGCTGAATTGTTTTACGCCCTGCGAGGATTAGTTTACAAACCCCGCCTTCTCGAACAGCAAGCATCTTTATGCAGGGCATAGCACAGGCTGCACAGCGCGACGCATCCTGCGACCGGCCGGGCGAACCTTCGGCGCGGTTTCCACGTTTGCTCCAATGCCGCCGCAAATCGATGACGATGCGATTCGCCCCAGATTGCGCTTGTCGGGTCAAAGGACCCGCTGGCCTGCACGCACGTAGGGGCAGGAGAATATGTAACCGCGACGCGTTTTGTTTTGGTCTTGAGATCCGAGCTCCAGCTGTGCTGCCGTTAGAGCATTCCCTCAAAAAATCACTCTACAAAATGGAGTACATTTTAAGGTCACCAAAAAATTACGAAGTATATTTTAATTATCACCTCTAACAGCTAAGTGAATAATTAATCTCACAGTTACTTACATGAAAGAGAGATTGAAAAATCTCTAGATGGTGTTTAAGAAAACTGTTATAAAAGAATTTTTACATTATTCTTTTATAATTTGATTTAGAAGAATTAATAAGAAGCTTTTGAAGATGTGTTTACATTACCTTCGCAGCTCCGCCACGCCCGCGCGTAGTATTAGCTTGGTTGCTGCCTGGCCACCCTGGTTACCAGTGGTGACTCCATCTATTGGCAGTGAGTCAATGACGTGGTCTCATCAACCAGCTCGACACGGTGGGTGTGCTCTTTTTTTAAGCTGCGGCTGTTGCTGCTGTCATAGCCAGTGACACTGACTTTGAGACAGCTAAAACTTAAAAATAAACCAGTTTATTTTGAACTGGTGAAACAAGCCACTGAACAGATAAGTTGCTGGTAAGGCCATCAGCTTTTTTTTTTCCCCCTCAATCGTTGAGTTCCGGCGGCGTCGGGGCGGGTCGAGCTCCCGCGACGGCCTGGCAGGTCTAGCTCCGGCGGTGGCGGTCGGGTCAAGCTCCGAAGACGGCGAGGTCGCTGGGCGAGTCGAGCTCCCGCGCGGCGGCGGTTGGGTCGAGCTCCTGCGGCGGTCGAGCTAGTCGAGCTCCGGCGGCGGCCAGGCGGGTCGAGCTCCAGCGCGGCGGTGCGGGTCGAGTTCCGGCGGCGGCGGTCGGGTCGAGCTCTGACGGCGGCGGGGCCTCGCAGGGCGAGTCGAGCTTCAGCGCGGTGATGGCGGTCGGGTCGAGATCCAATGCGGCGGCGGTCGCGTCGAGCTCCAGCGCAGCGGTGAGGCCTCGTTGGGCGAGTCAAGCTCCAGCGTGGCGGCGGCGGTCGGATCGAGCTCCAGCGCGACGGTCGGGTCGAGCTCCAGCGCGTCGGCAAGGCATCTCCTGTTCTCTAGCCGCTAGCTTCTCAAACAAGCAGGTGGCCAGCCTCTTAATTCAGACGTGGATTTCCAGTGCAAAATGAAGAAGCGCGGAGGAGAAAAGTTAGAAAAAAGCTGGCTGTTTGAGAGAAGAAACCGCTTATTTTTAGGGAGAAGCGGCAAATCAGCTGTCCCAAACGGAGCTACTGAGAATGCCGAGGAGGTCAAGGAGCTGCTTCACTTTTGAATGCTTGTGCCGGTTCCTCTACCGTACTATCGTCGCTGACGTGCAGAACACACACAACTCAATCTGACACGTTATTTCTTGGTGATGCGTTGCATAAAACCTAAGTATCCTCATTGGAAATTAAAATTAGCAGTCTTCAAAGTTCCTTTTCAAAATAAGAATATAGTAATTTACTGCAAAAATCATGCAATTTATCCGTTTCATCCCAAGAACAAAAATATCGACTCAATACTACTTAGGTATAATCTACTCCCTACGTCTCAATAGAAGGTTATTTTTAAGTTTTGTTGACTAAAATTTTGACTAATAATTTTGATAAATTTAATTAATTTTAATAATATAAATCATATATATTATGAAAGTATTTTATTTTTGATGAATTTAAAAGTACAAATACTAGGTTTTTAAATTTTACCGAATTTATAAAAATTATTAGTCAAAGTTGTAATCAACAAAAGCTACTGAGACAGAGGGAGTACCACCCTCTTATGCAATTTTTTTTTATTTCTCCAGTTCCCAATTCGAGTTGAATACTCAAATTTTTGCATAATCACCGATGACACATTACCCTACGTCTAGGTTACAAAGGATTGGGCCTACACAAATGTTGACTAACTATGGAATTCCACTAACTATTGGTAACCAAAGTGTAATGGGCCTTAATTAACGAGATAATCGGCCGAAGTTCAAAGTGCTGAATGTTGCACCAGCTGGCCTGTCGGCCTTGGGCCATGTACTACGAGCTGCTTATCGCGGCCCATATAGAGCTAATTCATGAAATCTGAGTAACCCAACATTAGTGGAGGAATTTGACAATTTAGGACACGTTTATTAGTTTCTCTGGGTCATGACTAAAGCCAAATGGAAGTTTATACACAGTTATATGTTTTGCCAACGCAAATGTCAATTGTTTTCAAATTTATTAATTGAGGTCGTTTGAGATAGAGGACTTTCAAAGGAAACTTCACAAAGAAATCACTTCCTACATTATGTTGACATCACTAGCGTTTGGAACGAAGTAATTCACCTTTCCTTTCCTGCACAAAATAGAGAAATGAAACAATCCACTCCGAGCTCTTGATAACTTTATTGCACATAGATATTTTGATGTTATTAGCAAATGTTTACGATTTTGTTTAGTTTTCCTAACATTTGTGCTTCTATTACTACATTCCAAATGCCTAAATTATCTATTCCTCTTATTTGGATTCCGATGGTTTTGTCATGCTTTTTTTTTACATATTTCTTTGTTTTCATTTCTTTGTTTCAAATAGGGCCTAAATTTAAATGTTGATGCTTCCAGTCGGAGAGGTGTTAGCCAGTACTACTAATCTTATTCAATAACGGAAAATTGTACTCCCTCCGTCCACCTTTCACCAGCGTATCAGGTGAAGAACATCGGGCTCTACAGCAGTTATTAACCTAGTTTTACCCTCAATTACTCCTCTCATGCATGCATGCCCCTTCATTGGATTAAAACCTCTCGCTTCACCTGACTCTACTGTTTGTAGGCGCATGTAGAGAGTAATTCGAGCGGTCATTAAGCTGGAAATAGTTAAAGTAGTTATTTGACTTGGTCTCTGCGTCATACTGAAATGCGCTGGTGAATTGTGAACAGAGGGAGTAGTTTCCTTATAAAGAGACGTTGTTGCTACCGCGGCCCTCTACTGAAAAGTGCCCGAAATGCATTTTCTTTTGGCTAGTGGGAGACCTCTATAACAGCCGCCCCTTGCCCGCACCGCCACTTGCGCTCCTTCCAATCGTGATCGCTGTACTCCGGCTTTATTGGTCAATCCGATAAGACACTGGTCCACCCGGTTACGCTGCCACTCCACACTCCACAAAGTGCTTAACCGCGGAAAAGGAGCACGGCGGGACGTGGTGGCCGGCGACTGGGCAACCAACCCGTCAACGCAGAAAAAGAGGCTCCATGCACCAATCATTCCCCATACCCGAATCCGGGCCATCCGGCCAGCCAAAAAGGTCGCAAAAGAAATCCAGCGAGGCGATTCGTTCTAGAAGGCCGTTGCAGTCTCGACTCTTGAGTACTCTGTCGACACAGTATACACCGGTTACTTGCAGAACCAGCTTTTACCTGAAGGTGAACTACGATTCATGGCTTATTTACAGCACACGAAAAATTTAGGCGAATCAATTAGCAAAACGACAACCTCGACCTTTAGGGTCAAAAAATCTGAGTCGACTGTTTCTAGCACCTACACCAGAACCGTTAACACAGTTCCGACCTCTGAAGGTCAGGACTAGACGACGACAACACTTGACCGCCCATCCGAGGATCGGCCACCGCTCCAACGGTCAAGCCTGAACACAGAGATTTTGACTAGTAAAAGCAGCTCAGAAAACGGTAAAATAACCAGACTGAGACGGTAAAGCATTTCAAAAACATGTAAAACAATCCAACCGAAGATAAAGTTGTCCGTCGGGCGGTAAACCCAAGTGATAAACTACTTTTGTCCTCCTGCGATGGACAGAAGGACGATCGAAAAACGTCGACCGTCTGCTTCAGCGCCAGAGGATCAAACCCACAGAAGACGTGGCTCCATCCGTCAAGGGATCACTTGTTTCCGTATGCGTCAAGCTATGTAACTTCAGTTCAACCCTATATAAAGAAGACACCGGAGACCCTAGTCCACAAGTCACTCAGTTCTATCGCTCACACACCACCCACAAACGCAGGATCTTCTCTCTATGTGAGACCTCTTCGCTATTGTATTCGTGTTCTTGAGTTCATACGATTTGATCTCGCCCTCTCCTAGATGAAGGGTATTATGTCTCGTCGGCGGGCCGAACCAAGCTAATTCTCGAGTATTTCATAGACTAGGGCATCTCGAATACGAAGAACAAGAACGCACCGTATCTCTCTTCGGTTACATAAATTTTACTGTGCCGTTTGTCAGAACACCGACATACTCCCTTCGGTCTCATATTTCTTGACGTTTTGGACAATGACACGATCTTTAAAATACAACTTTGACTTCTATTTTTTCTATAAATTTTTATTTAAAAGTGGAATATGTATACTTTTATAAAAAAAATATTTAAAGACAAATTTATCCATATAATTTTTATATTTTTAACTTAACATATCCAAAAATATCAAAAATAATGGTCCTGAGGGAGTAGTGTGCTCCGCCGCTCCGGGGATGGCATGTTCTCTCCACGGCACGCAAGAACAGATCGCTGGCTCATGCTGCTCGTCCGTTCTGGGGTTCCAAGAAACCAGCAAGAAAAAGGGTCCGTTTGATGCCGATGTGCGTCGCTGTGTTTATGGTCGGGTAGAAAAAGCAAGCACGTCACTGTTACGTTTATGGTCAGCTTTTCTCATTGTGTTCAAACGGCAAGCTACGGCCGACTATCCATTTGTCTATCGTCCTCCCTTCGTTTTCAAACTGTTGTCATCTGTTAGCTCAAATTTAAAGTAATCAATCACAATAGTTTTAAAACAATGAGAGTATATATTAAAACAGTTAAGTTAGACAGTCAGTTAATTCTCCACATCGATGGGCCTTGATTATTCAGCAGCAGAAGGCTCGAAGCACTACCAGGGGGTGGGGAAAAAGGAAGGAAAAGTATGAAGAGCCAAGGCAGAAGGGAGACAAAATGTTCGCGATCTGGTCCATCCACGACAGCAATCCAAACATCAAATGTCAATTGCGAAGGCGAAACCTGAGATCCCATCGCAGCGGTCGGTTCGCGAGCGGGCGCCGGAGGCCCGGAACCACACCCGACCGTCGGCGCCAATCGCGAGGCGATGCCGGCGCCGCGAACACGAAAGGCAGGACCACGGAACAGAGAATGCGCGTTCGGCCGGGCCTAATGCAACCTCACGAACGTCTGAACGAGGACGAAGGGCGAGCGCGACTTTTAGAACGGCGATTTTTTGAGCGAGGATGAATAAGACGAACACTGAAAATTGATCGTAAATGTCAATAGTGACATTAATTTAAAAACAAATAAAATTTATTGGTTTTTTATTTAGAGATCCAAATCATTCAATGTATAGCTCAAAGGCGATAGTAGTTTCTACAGCTTCAAGTAATGTCGTTTAACTCCTTACTCAGCTTTTCTCGCCTCTCTCGACGACAGGTCCCGACACTCAAAAACAGTTTGATCGTCGTTATCGATAGATAATCTGCTATAGATTGGATTCTGATCAGTGAGTGGCAAAAGGTGAACGGTTTGTCCTCCCATGCTTTAAAAGTACTCTCCGGAGTGGAGAGTGGCCAATGGTCTGAACACGACGGCTGCCTTCTAGAAGCAGAGCAAAGCGCATCGCCGGCCAATGATTCACGGTGAACCGAAGTAGGCCACCGGCGGCGAGCGAGGCCAATGAAACCGATTAGTTTAGAGTGCAGTGACGATAGGCACCGGGACAATTATAGAGCACCGTGCGTGTCGCCGGGGTTATAAAAAAAAGTCTGCCTGCGCTTACCACTCCTCTCGCTTAGCTCAGCCAGCCAACTCCTGCAGGGTGTAATCCAACCCAATCCCCCAGCTCAGACCTCGGCGCGGCGTTCTATGGCCTACACCTCTTCCCTCCAGCTTCCCAAGCACCTCCTGCACCCCAGGGCCCGCCGGCACACGCGCTCCTCCTCCTCCTCGCTCCCGCCGTCCTTCGTGCCCGTTGCGACCAAGATCGACGGCGTCCCGCGCGTGAACGGGCACGCCGAGAAAGCGCCGCCCAACGCCAAGGTACGGATCAACGGCGAGGGAGGTGTCAACGGGAAGGTTGTGCACGGCGTGAACGGCCACCGCAAGAAGGGCGTCAACGGAAAGGGCCTGCACGTCGACGGGCATGGGGAGCGGATCAACCTGTCGGTGAGTACGGGCGGTGGGCTCGGCGCGCAGGACGGCACGGGGCTCCGCGTGGCGTACCAGGGCGCGCCGGGCGCGTACAGCGAGTTCGCGGCGAAGACGGCGCTTCCCGGGTGCGAGGCGGTACCCTGCCGCGCGTTCGCGGACGCGCTTGCGGCCGTCGAGCGCGGCGCCGTCGACCGGGCCATCCTCCCCGTTGAGTCCACCATGGAGGGCACCGCGCTGCGGAACTACGACCTCCTGCTACGCCACGGGCTAGTGGTGGTGCAGGAGATCAACCTCTTCGTGCACTACTGCCTGCTCGCCATGCCCGGTGTGCGCGCGGCCCAGGTGCGCCGCGTCATCAGCCACCCGATGGCGCTCGCGCACTGCGGCCGCGCGCTGGCGCGGCTCGGCGTCGACCGGGAGCCCGTCGAGGACACGGCCGGCGCCGTCGAGATGCTGCGGTCCAACCGGATTCTCGACACCGCCGCCATCGCCAGCCCGCGCGCCGCCGACCTCTACGGCCTCGCCGTGCTCGCGCACGGCCTCCAGGACGAGTCCTGGAACGTCACCCGCTTCCTGCTGCTCTCGAGGCCGCCCTCGCCCGTGACCCTGCCCGCGGACGCCGACGCCAAGACCAGCATGGTGGTCGCGCACCGGGGCGGCTCCATGATGATGTTGCTCAAGGTGCTGTCCGCCTTCTCCTCCCGCAACATCAACCTCACCAAGCTGGAGGTCATCAACAACGAAGCCGACGCTACCGACACCGCAACCGGCGCGCGCCCCCCGGTGATGATCCTGGACACGAGCGCCCGCTGCTCGCCGACCCTGCGCGCGTTCCCGCACGTCCTCTACGTGGACTGCGAGGGCGCCGCTCACAACCCCCGCGTCCGCGAGGCCATCCAGGAGATCGAGAAGTTCGCCGTGTTCGTGCGCGTGCTCGGCTGCTACGCCGCCGACTCCACCGTCTACGACCTGCAATGACCGGCGCAGGGACACCGTTAATTTCGTAGTTAGTTCGCTCAAATCCGTAGTATGTTTGATTGATGAATCTGCCCGTTCTAGCATTCGGAAAGAGATAGCTTCGTTCAGATTAGTGGCTTGCTTGCTTGCTGTTTCTGCTACGTATTTTTTGTACAGATGCAAAAGTAATCGTCTCTCTGTAATTCTATCGCTGGTGTATTAGCTGTGTGCGTAGGTTTCAAGCCTCATGTAAAATGCCATAATCAGAAGGGTGTGTAAAGATATCATCTTCATGGTCGGATTACTGTAATTTTTGTTGATCGATCCCAGATCGATCTTGATAGAAACTTTCAGTTTTCTATTTGCTGCGTAGATATCGAGTACTACTCATTTCCATCTTGTAGAGTTCAGTTTTGACCCCTGAAGTAGGATCTCCTTTAACCCCTGTTTACCTCTCCCCTCGCTTAATCTCAACTGCTATCGAGTTCTTGGTCTTTGTTAGTCTTTGAGTAACCGATATTCTTCAGTGCTATCAGGTAGCTCTGCTAGCCAAGGAGGAGGGGGATCCATATAATCTGGCAATGATAGGAGCCACCTCGGAAACGCAGCTGAAAATCAACTGGAAAACCTTACTTGTTCGGTTAGTTATGGAATGATTTTGGAATGATTTGGAATAAATCGGAATGATAGACATAGTTCTAAAACATGATTTGGAATGACCGTTCGGTTAGAATCAGCCTGGTTTAAAAAATAGTCAATCCTACCCATTCTCACCACTTCTGTGCATGCAACGAAACCGCACCTGCTGAGCATCGAACAGTGTGGCACAGCTAAGAGTAATGGTGATTTGCTTTAACCGAACATGTAAAATTTAGCGGTGGGATTAAAAGAGATATAAATTCAAACTCATACTGTCCATGCCTTAATTTCCGTCTCCTAAACAGATATATGTCGAAACCAAGATTTACCAAAAATGTTCGTGTGCTTGACCTAGATATGAACGGTCATCTGTGAAACAGCTACCTATAACTCCATATCGTATGACGCGGCACTTAAGTATGATTGATTGCCAGTGAGTTAACGCCAATTAAAGAGCTGTTATGTTTAATAGCCGCACTCATTGTAACTAAAAATAAGTGTTATCAGTGTTATGACGTGTTAATTATCATTACTACAGGGGCACGTCCCTCTTATAAATATGTAATCTGCCCAACAGAGTAAGACATCTGTTTCTCAAAGCAAGAGAACACACACTCACTGGATGTAGGGTTGTTATCTTTCAAAAGACCCGAACCACTCTAAACCACTCGTGTCAATCTTCTTTGTAATTAACTTCACAATACTCGCACAATCGACTCTATTCACAATACTTGTCGATCTTTCGAACTCGTATTTCAAACGTTGACAGAAGCGCGTCAGGTAGAGGAGTGTGAGGTGAAGTTAGTCCAACTTTCATCCGAAGCAACCTCGTGTTCCCGGCTGGCACCACGTTCTGTTTTGGAATATTAGTTTTCATCGCCGATGAAGAAGGTTCTTTGACCCATCGACTAGAGTTCCTAGAAGCTTTCTCTCAAATCTCGTTCGAGATGCCCACTACGATTGAGAGTCCGAATGTTTCATTCAGATCATATGTTGGTCCTTTAAAGGATCATCTGAAGCAGCTACCAACCCAGTCCAAAGTGTTTTTTAACCTTGTCAATGGCAAGTTCCCTGGGCTGGAGCTGGAAAGCCACAACTCCAGTAGCGACAGCGACAACAACTGGACGATGACGTCGGCTCCAATGAGGATTATCCCTCAACAATGAGGTATCCGGAGTGGAATCGCAACATTAAAATGCGACAGATCAATGTGGCAGGGATGAATGATCCAGTACCTTCTGCTGATCGAGTAATCTTCCCACCATTGGTTCCAGTGTACATAGGACCAACTTGCCAGGTCCTCCGGTAAGAAATCTACAAACTGACTTTGAAGTTACTCATCTCCAAACAATCCTAGAGTGCATGCAATATTTGGCAGCTGATGGTTCGCCCTTGGCGCCATTGGTCCGGCAAAGATTAAAGATTGCTGGTCGCATAGGCCATTCTACGCCGTCAGGCCAAAATCAGCCTAAGGCTTCACGCCGTGGCAATTTTTATGGAGGTATATCCTCCCGAAGAGCACTCTCTGCTTCGACTACATCTCTCCGGCAGGGACACCGTCTCTCTATCGAAGATTTACGGCATAGCCTTGATAGGCAACGAAGTCAAAGAGGTCAATTTGGTGAACACCCGCGCAGACATGATGCGCGCAATGATATTGATGCCAACAGGCGTCATAGAGAGGCAGCTAAAGTTGCTCCTCATCAGGCTCGATCGAGGCGGAGCTCATTTAAGGCACTTGCTCCAAGTCTTCGTCAAGTTCGGTGGTCTGAGAAATTCAAGCCAGGCCCGATCGAGAAGTACGATGAATCATCTAATCCTGAAGAATTCCTTTAGGTTTACTCTACGGTTATAAAAGCCGCTGGGGGAGATGATAAAGTAAAGGCTAATTATTTGCCTACTGCTCTGTTAGGGCCAGTCCGATCATGGCTGATTAAACTTCTCGAGTCCATGTTCCGGACTTGGAATCAGCTCTATGCGACCTTCATCGAGAATTTTCAGAGGACCTTTGAAAGGCCCTCGACAGTGGAGACCCTTCGGACCATCAAACAAAAACCCGATGAGCATCTTCGGTATTATGTGAAGAGGTTCAGTCAGACGAGGAATTCTATTCCTCATATTGAAGATCTGGAGTTCATTATAGCTTTCAGAGAAGGAGTATCTAATTTATACACCGCAGAATGGCTAGCCATCGAGGAAGCACGAACAGTGGGCCACCTCTTGTCAATTGCTAAAACCTGTATCAAGGCATCAGAAGCCCGAGCTCGGATTACGAGAAAAGCCAAGACTAAGAGCTCTCGCAAAAAGCTTGATGATCGGGAGCTCAACGTCGCTAAAAAAAGAAGGTAGTGAACGCCATCAAAAGAAGAAGCGACCCTTCGACAGACCCAAGATGCACAGAAGTTGTGCCGGTTCATCGGTTTAGGTTCTATAACTTCATTGATTGCACTTATTACATTATTCAAAAGAAAAAAAATGTTACAGAACCTTCGGCAGCACCTCGACCCGAGGCTTTGGCCAGAGGCCGTTGGAGGGTTGAGGAGGAAGATGAAGAAGAATTCTCCGAAGTTAACATGATCTTCGGTGGAAGTACTATAGTTCCATCTAAAACCCAGTACAAGAAGTACAAGCGAAAGGTGCTCAATGCCGTTCCCGTTAGCAAGAAGATGTGGTGGCATGAAGTCTCGATCACGTTCGGCCCTGAAGATCACCCGAAGACGGAGCTATCAACCAGGAACTGGCCGTTCGTCGTCAAGATACCCATCCACCGCAGCAATGTTACCAAGACTCTCGTCGATACAGGTGCGGCCTTGAACCTCCTTATAAAACATACTTATGAGGAAATGGGTTTTTCATTAGCAGCATTGCAGCCTGTGGATGAAAGATTCTACGGAGTTATTCCAGGGGTTTCATCAAAGCCCTTGAAAAAGATTGATCTGACCATTGCTTGTGGTCACGGAGACAACAAGCGCCGAGAAGTCCTCACCTTCGAGGTGGCGGATTTTGATTCGACGTACAACTGTATCCTCGGGAGGCCATTCCTTGAAGTTCATGGCTGCTGTTCATTCAGCTAAAGCCACGATGAAGATGCCAGAACCCCTAAGGGGTCATCACGATTGTCTCTAATCTTAAAGAGGCGGTCAAGTGCGACATCAATTCCTTGACTCGTGTAAGTCACTTCAAGCTAAGAGTCTTGAAAACCAGTTCTTCCAAGCAAGCTCGAACAGATAGTGGTGCGGTACTTGTTATACCAAAACCCACTGTCAAAGTTTCAAAAGTGCTGGTTCTCGAAGTCACGGCTTTCAAAGAAGAAATTGTGCTGCCACCAGCATCGAACAAGAATATTCTGAGATCCTAATGAGCCAACGAAGCAAGTTGTCGTTGGGGGTTCCTTATCTCTGAAATAGTAACTCACGCTTATCACTTTTCTTCGGGCAAACGCCGATGTCTTTGCATAGACACTTTCGAACATGCCCGAGATCCCCAGGGAGGTGATTGAGCACAAGTTGGGGATTGACCCGGCTCTCAAGCCGGTCAAGCAAAAAGAACGGAGGTACACTCCAGACAGGCGTGACATCATTCGCGAGGAAATCACTAGGCTATTACAAGTTGTGTTCATTAGAACGGTAGATTATCCTACATGGCTAGCAAATCATATATTAGTAAAGAAGCTCGATGGTTCGTGGTGGATGTGTATTGACTATACGTCTTTGAATGAAGCATGTCCTAAATATGAGTATCCTCTGCCTCGAATTGATTAGATCGTAGACTCAATGTCCACCAGCAAATTATTGAGTTTTCTTGATGCTTACTCCGGCTATCATCAAATCAATATGAAAGTTGAAGATGAGGAAAAATCGGCGTTCATCACTCCGTTCAAAGTTTATTGCTACGTGAAGATGCCGTTCGACCTCAAAAACGCTAGGGCTACATATAAAAAATGTGTTCATATCGTTTTTGAACACTAAATTGAGAGAAATGTCGAAGCATATATTGATGACATCGTTGTGAAGTCCAAACAGCAGGGGGATCTGCTTAAGGACCTCACCAAGACCTTCGATAACCTTCAAAAGTTTCGGATGAAGTTAAACCCAAAGAAGTGCGTCTTCGGGTATCTTCTGGTAAGCTGCTGGGATACATGGTCTCTGAGAGAGGGATCGATGCAAACTCGATGAAAGTGAAAGCTATTGAACAATTGCAACCACCCCGCACTCGAAAGGAAATCTAGAAGTTGGCGAGAACGATGGCTGCCCTCAGTAAATTCATATCCCGATCGAGAGAAAAAGATATACCATTTTACAAGCTTTTACGCAAACAAGATGGATTTCAATGGGATAGTCAAGCAAAAGCAGCTTTCAGAGAACTGAAGCAATATCTCAAGAACATGCCTACCCTGGTGCCACCAAAGCCTGAAGATGAGTTGTTGCTTTATGTAGCAACTTTGGATTCGGTGGTTAGTACTGTTCTGACAGTAGATCGAATCAATGATCAGGGAAGTTCAGTTCAGTCACCAGTATATTTTATTGATGAAATCTTGAAGGATGCTCAAACAAGGTACCCACAGGCTCAGAAGTTGCTGTATGCCGTACTAATTACATCCCGAAAGCTGAAGCATTATTTTTTGGCACATCCGATCAAGGTAGTCTCTGATCGCCCACTCTCTCGTATTTTATATATTAGAGATGCTACAAGACGCATATCTCATTGGACAGTAGAGTTGGGACAATTTTATATAGAGTTCATACCTCGGAGAGCCATCAAAAGTCAAGCTTTATCTGATTTTATTGTTGAATAGACCCTTCTGGTCCTCAAGATGAAGAGGCATTGCCCGATCATTGAGTGATGTATTTTGATGGTTCTTTTAACCTAAAATGGGTTGGGGCTGGTGTTGTGTTGAAACCTTCTGAAGGGAAACCCTTGAAGTATGCCCTTCAATTGAAATTTAAAGCCACCAATAATATTGCAGAATATGAAGGCTTGATTAATGACCTGCGCATTGCTAATTTCATGGGCATCAAGAGATTGCTGATTCGAGACGATTCTCAATTGGTGGCCCGGCAGGTACATAAGGAGTATGAATGGAAAGATGAGAAGATGACTGCGTATTTAGAAGCTGTTCGGGCAATGGAAAGTTCTTTCGACATATTTAAAATCTGATACATTCCTCGATTGAATAACCAAAATGCAGATCATCTCGCCTGGTTGGCCTCTTTCCGATCAGCAGGGCCCGATGATGTTATTATTGAAGAAATCTTACAGCCATATGTGTTGCTTAAGTTGCCCACTAGGGCTCATAAAATATCTTTGCTCTATCTTGAAGAGCCCGAAGATTGGAGATACTCGATCAGAGTATTCATTGAAGGTGATCCAATTGCAGATGAAGATCCAGCAACTGAGCGCATTGCTCGAATTGTTAAGAATTACACCATTATTGATGGGGTATTATTAAAAAAAGGCAGAAATGGGATGCTGATGAGGTGTATCAAGATGAAGGTATGCGACTGCTAAATGATATACATAGAAGAGTTTGTGGCTCTCATAATTCTGCCAGAATTTTGGTTGGAAAAGCATTCTGCCATGGGTTTTCCTGGCCGACAGCAAATCAAGATGTCATTGATCTAATACGCAAATGCAGTCTCTCTATATACCATCCATTTGTCTTGGCCATTTGCTGTCTAGGGAATCAATATCATTGGTACTTTGCCCAAGAGATGGAAACGATATAAGCACATTATTGTGGCTATCGATACCTTCACCAAGTGGATAGAAGCCGAGCCACTGGTAAACATTACTCAATAAGCTGCAACCAAATTTTTAAAGAAAATTGTTGTGCGCTTTGGAGTTTCAAAGTAGATCATCACAGATAATGAGACCCAGTTCAAAGGAAATAAGTTTCAGCGGAGCTGTGCTGACTTTGGGATACAACACTCAGTCTCTTCGGTAGCTCACCCGCAAACCAATGGCCAAGTTGAAAGAACCAGATGTTTGATCATTCAAGGGATGAAGAAGCGAATGCGAGAAAAGCTAGAAGCCAAAGGAATAAATTGGATCAAAAAACTGCCTATAGTGTTGTGGTCCTTGCGCACAAACTCGAGCCGAGCAACCAGGGATACACCGTTTAATCTGGTGTACAGGGCTGATGCAGTATTGCCCCAAAAGTGCATTTGGGTTCTCATCGGGTGTTACATTTTACAGAAGAAAGCCAAACCAAAGCAAGAGATCTGGGTCTTACCTTATTAGAAGAGTCCTGAGGACAGGCAGTGATAAAAGTAAAGAAATATCGGGCCCTGCTGCGTAAGTACTATAACAAGAAAGTTGTGCATCGTATTCTAGAGGTCGAGGATTTAGTACTTAAGAAAAATATCAACACTACAGATAAGCACAAATTTTCTTCTCCTTGAGAAGGGCCTTACATCATAGTCGATAAAGTATCTCATGAGGCTTACGTACTGGCTCATATCAATGGCGGTTTGTTACCGAACACATGGAATGCTGACCAGCTACGAAAATTTTATGTGTAATGTATATTTGGTGAAATTTTGAATAAAGAATAATCGTTCATTCTCAAGAAATTGTCTTTGTCATATAAGAAAGCTTTAGCCATCTCGTGTGGTTCAATAAAGTGCTCCTTTTCTTTTCTCCATTCGGGCTCTTTATCTTGGCAGTCGAACGGTAACACAAGATATGACCCTGATAGGCACTTGCGGCCACTTATCATCAATGATCTTTTCAGATCACTATTCAGGCACTATATCTTGACCGTCGAACGGTTACACAAGATACGACTTTGATAGGCACTTGCGGCCATCTCTATGAGTGATTTTCTCGAAACAGCTATCTTATATAACTACGAGCTTAATCACATCAACCCACTATGGGCACCACCTATCTACCTCTTGATATGACGATTTTAGATACGGATGTCTTTCACATAGCTGAAGTCCTAAAATACCTATCGAGTGCGTATGATTTACTCTATGTTCCTTTCTACACGCACATATACATTGCATACAAAAAGCAAGGGGATACATATATCATACTTATAAATGATTCATAAATGATTGTGTAATTTACAATTAATATACACTACATGCATCACATTAGTTTTCATCTAAAGAGTGATCGGTACAGCTAAGATCATCTACAAACGACTTAGCAGCATCAACCACATCTTCTACAAGCTTGTGGCATTGTTCACATGAGAAACATTGAAATTCAGAACAAACCAAAGAAACATCCAGATCAGAATAATGACTTTTAGTGCATGCAAGCATATATGATGCTTCAGTGACCATATCTTCAGAAGCTGATGACTTCTGCAATTTATTGTTTTCAGCTTTAGCAGCTTCCAACTTGGACTTGACAGTCTCTAGTTCTGTGGTCACCTCTTTAAGTTGCTTGCCATTGTCGTTAATCTCTGACTTAGCACTTTTCAATTTTTTTGATATGTTCTAAATCTATTTGTTCTTTTCATCAGCTTACTTTGCCAATTCTGCATATATAAGTCAGATAAGATATAGTTCAAAAAAAAACAGATTATGTTGCTCAAACATAGACACATACTCTTTGTCACTTCTTTTAAGCTAGAAAAATTCTCTTGCAATTTAGCATAATCTGGTGTCTGAAGTCTTTCTTTTTCTTCAGCAGCATCAATTAAAGATCCAGCAGCAGTGCAAGAGTTGACAACTTGTATCCACAAGGCATCAGCTTGTTTTTGCAAGATGTCTGATAAATTTATAACAGCTTCCCGAACAGATGAGAAGACTTTCTGATGATCATCTGGAGTTTCTTTTGTGTCATGTGTTTTTAAGGAAGTAATGGCAGAAACAATTCTATAAATTCTGAATAGGCTAACAATTTGTTAGTTTTAAAGTCAATAAGAAGGAAGTCTGGTTCAGAGCATACCTCGTGTGAACAGTCTTCTTCACTTTCCGTCGTTTGATGGTCCTCTTTGGGCCTGTTGATGTTCTTGTTCCTGATCAAAAGAGTGAAGTTCTTTATTAAAAAAAGTGAAAACTTGTTTGAGTGGAACCAAATGCCTCTGAAGATAAGAATTTTTTGCCTCTGATTCACAAGAATGTTTGATGGTATCGGACTGCACTGGATGAGGAGAGGATTGAGCCATGGTATGTGCAGAGGCTGAACCATTTGATCTTGTAGTTGTCACTTAAGGAGTGTTAGAGCTAGCTAGAGCAACTCCTTTGGGAGCAGCAGAAGAGTGGTTTATAGAGGTACTTGTAGCCTGCACCTCTAAGGCCCTCACTGCTATATTCTCTTCGGGAGTTAAAGCTTGTTGCTCTAGGACCCCTGTCACAGGTTCAACACTTGGCAATTCTTGATATGATGAAAGTTTCACTGCCTCCTCAGATAGTTTAAACAAAGTCTCAGCCTGACCTCGTTCGGAAATATTATCCCCGGCAGTCTCTTTATTGCTCTCATCATCATTATCATCATCGAGGACAACATCAACATCATCTGATTTAATGGAAACCTCCCCCTGCGATCAAAGATTAATGGTCAGAACAAGTAAAAAATAGGCAATACAGTACAGTTGAGAATAATTGGTACCTTTAGAAGAGGATTTGCAGCAGAAAAGGTAGAGGAAGGCCCTCTGGCCTAGTGACTTTGTGATCACTCAAGATCTCTTTAAGACGAGTCACCACTTCGTCTTCTGAAATCTATGCAATGGTTCAATACACCAGAGTGTCAAGTAAATGAAAGTATATACCAATTATTTAAGTTACTAAAGATTACCTTTAGGATAAGATCTTGCTGTATCCTAAAGACCAGTATAACCAAAGGCTAATGGATGCCTTATCATGAGTGGATTCAACTGTCTTCACATAAATTCATCAACAATGATTTTTTCATTCAAACCCTTGCGTTTGAGCTCCAGAATTTCTGCAAGGAGTGCCCTGATTCTGTTGTATTGATTTAGAGGAACATTTGCACTTGGAGCAATGTATGGTATTATGTATTTCCCTTTTACTTCTGATTTATTCAGAATCTCCATGAGGAACCAACTATAATCACTTCCCTATCAGCTCTTTTAGAAGCATGGATTAATATATTATTTCTCACTCCTTAGGTTGAAGCCAACTAAAAAGATCATCACTTGTTTACCATAGTAAAAGGATGTATACAAAGTTTTTCAAAGGGCAAGACCTAGTTCGATTCCCAGCCAGCATTCACAGAACATCACAAATATACTTAAAGAAGCCACGACACTAGGTTTAAGGTGAACCAATTCTATCTTATAAGCCTGACAGACAGATATAAGGAATTTTGAAGCAGGAACACAAAATCCGCAGAGAATGTGTGCTTCAAAAACATCCAATTGTCCATCAGAAGGCCCAACATAATCCTTAACCTCTGGAATCTCAGATATTATGAATTCGGGGATAATGCCTCGGTCATACAGGCTCTTCAGTCTCTTCTGAGTCAGGATGTTGGTCTTACAATAATTTGTCTTGTCCTCTTCATTTTCAGAGGCCATGACACTGTGGGTCGGAGGAGGAGACATGGAAGAATTACCAGATTCTGAATGTCTGGGCGAGGACATAACCTAGAAGATGATCTGAGAGCGGCGGAGAGTGTCGCTCAAGTGATGATGCTTGGATTGCAAGCGTTGGGATAGTGGAAAAACTTTCTCTCGATGCCAGGGGCCTAATAAAGACACAACAGTGTCAGTTATTGAAATTTGAATCGACAAAGCTTCTCAAGTAAGGAACCCTGATAGCCCGAATAGCTATCGGCCTAAGGGGAAGTGGTAAAATGCCCGATGTGCTTAACATATGCAAGGGGCTTAATGTCCGAACATTCGAGGTGCTCAACGCACTGTAAAGGGGACCCCTGACATTCTTTTTTAATGCCCCATGAGCTCAACGCTCGCAAGAGGCTCGGTTGCAACGTGCCGCAAACACCCGATGTGTCTTAACACGTTAAATGGGTTCGACCGTTTGTACCTCTTTATGCCTAAGGTACTCAACGCGCACAAGAGATTCATTTACCCTGTCATAAAACACCCGAAGAGATTAATTCTGAAGATAATCAGTTCGACCAACCATTGTTGTAGTAATGCGCTAGAGAAAGTAAGCCCGAACAAATGCACATTCAGAATTCTTAAGGGATGTTTCACAAGACATATCCAAATCCTTCTGCAATACATATTTTGGAATGAAGAAAGCCTTATAGAAGACATTAGAAGATTTGTTACAATGACATTACTACTATTACATTATTGGTCCAAGAATTCCAGTTAAGGGGACAGAAGTCCTAAACCTAAGCAGAGTTATTGTCCCTTCGTTCTTGGACGAAGACCTCTTCTGAGCAACAAGAGGGAGAGATGATTCCAAGGGACCAGGGTTCTCCTAGCCAGCCGCTTCTTCCTCTTCTCCTCTCTCTGAGGAAGACATCAAAGAATGATGTCTTGAGTGAGGAAGAATCGGAGGAGGAGCTTCAGCGCCCTTGTTCTCTCCAATGTCATCCTCTCCTTCAAAGTCACTCAAGACTACCACCTCGTCAGGGCCTGACACCCTCCGAAAACTCTTATTCAACTCGACATGAAGACGTCGAGCAAACTCAGTATCTTCAGAAGTGTCTGAATTAGTTTCTAGATCCACAACATTCAGGTCATCTTCCTTCACCAATTTAGGAAACCCACCAGGAGGGACCCCATGAATCTCCTCAATGGTGGATAACCTGGGAGAAGGAATACGATCCGCTGGGTCCCTTTGCACAGCAGGGCTGGAGGTTCCTGTACCCCTGCGGAAGAAGAATCATCTCCAACACTCGTCGACGAAGATTGAATCCTCTTAGCGAAACACTTCTTTCCTATGGTTACGTCTGGGTGGTTATTGCGTTAGGATTTGAAAAGGGTTGGAGAGAGTAAGTGTTTTGAAGAAGAAATCTATCTCATCTGTTCTACTTATGGGCAGAGAACGATCCTTTGAGATCCTAAAGGACGCCTAGTCTTTGGTATCTGACAGTGAGAAAGAGCAGCGCTCGAACCGATCAGAGATAGAAATCGAGGAGTCAGAAATAAAGATAAAAATTGAAGCCAACCGTCGAGTTTTGTCATTTGAACAGCTTCCCAAGTTTGCAGCAACAATGACAGAGAGGAGGTACGATTCGATCTTATTGATCAAGTTACCGAGGACTGAAGGCAGACCATCACCTGGAGATTGTTCAGAGGATTATGTCGATGCCTCA
>BCLF01000053.1:159970-184438 GCA_001602275.1 Zoysia japonica | reverse complement strand
CCTGCCCCGCCCAGAACGCCAGCACCACGGCCACGGGCGTGCCGACGCCGTAGAACGCGCCGAGGTTGATGTACGCGCCGTCCTTTGGGCGTGCGCTCCCGCGGAGCACGCCGCAGCCAGTGGTCTGCGGGCAGTTGCCGAGCTCGCACAAGCCGAGGATGGGCAGCACCGATGCCGTCAGCGCCAGTATGGCAGCGTCCGACGTGAACATGCGCGCCCACGCGTCGCGCACGGACACGGCGAACAGGAAGGAGGCGAGGCCCTGGAGCGCACTCAGCGCAAGCCCCGCACCGGCCGCCGCCCGCGCGGCGCCCGGCTGGTTCGCGCCGAGCTCGTTGCTGACTCGCGTCGACACGCCGAAGCTGAGCGACGACGAGAAGATGTACAGCAGGGACGTGGTCTGGATGAGCACCCCCATGGATGCGACTGTGGCCTTGGGGTTTGCTAGGAGGCCGCAGAGGAGGATCATGATCTCGTACCACCACCACTCGAGGCAGACGCTGGCGCAGCTCTCCACGGCGAGCCGGACCAGTCGAATCCACCCGGTGACGTCATTGAACATGCTGTCAGAAAGAGTGAATCCACCGGTGGCACGGTGCCTGCCGGAGACAAAGATATAGGCGAGTAGGAGTAGCACAAGGTTGAGGTTAGCCAAGGCTGAGGCGAGACCGACGCCTTCGATGCCGAGCCCGAGGACGGAGACGAGGAGGTAGTTGATCGGGATGTGGATGGCGACGGTGAGGGCAGCACAGACCGTGATCGGGAAATTGACAGACTGTGTGCGGAGGTAGATGCGGAGAGGGTGGAGGAACGACTGGAAAAGGAGGTCGGGGAGGCAGGATAGAATGTAACGCTGTGCGGCGGCGGAGATGGCCGCATCCTGGCCGCAGAGCAGGAGGAGCGGCTCCATGTGCCACCATAGGAACGCGACGGGAACGGACACGGCGAGGAGGATGAGCACCATCCGCTGCATGGTGGTGCCGACGAGGGGGAGGTTCTTGGCGCCCACGGCCTGGCCGCACACAGGCTCCATGCCCATGGCGAGGCCGGAGAGGACAGAGTACCCCGTGATGTTGGCGAATCCGATAGCAAGGGACCCGCCGGCGAGAGCGAGCTCACCGAGCTGACCAAGAAAGAGCATCGATATCATCGGCCGGACGTAGAGTATGAGACCCGTCATGATCATCGGCAAAGACAGCCGGAGAATCGACGCGGCCTCCGCCGCCGCGCCCCTGGTCAACGACGGCTTGCACGTTGTCGCGGTCGAGGACTCCGGCAAAACCACGACCGCAATGTCTAGGGAGACGGCCGCGCCGTCGCCAACACCTCCGCCATCCTTGGCATTGCACCGGCACGGAAGCAACCGCTGACCAACGAGTCCCACGTACATGGCGGCGCAAAGCTTCCGACCCTCACGGTTGCACCACGTGAGCAATTTTTGGAGGGAAACCAAGGAAGGGGAGTTCAAAATCTAGCCTGAAGCTAAATTTATAGGCGGAAATGGATATGATCAACCGGTGGGAAAGAGAACAGAGATCAAGAAGGAGTCGAAGCTGGATTAGTTTAGGCTGGAGCGCTCGTCGTCTAGCTCCGAAGACGGTCTCGTGCCGGTCGCCGCCGGCAAGCGGATTCACCACGGACAAAGCGACGCGCACGGGGCGGTGTTGTATCCCGCGTCTTGTACCTCGACGACGCTTGGCGAGGAAACGCGCGGCAGCTTAGTTGGATCGCCCCAGGGTGGCCAGATGGAAGGGGACAAATCGAGCGGGAGAATGGCGAAGAGGATGAGAACAGAGCAGACCGGAGGGGGTATTTATACGGACTTTGAACCATGCATGCCATTGCCACCCAGCGACTATTTATTTTTTGTTGCGTATGCAATTTAATTTTAGTATTGTGGACTTTTGCAAAAGGGAGTTGTATATTCTTAATTTACAAATTGTTCGTTTTGGGGCTTTTGAATTTGTTGTCGCGTAAAGACAGGGGGGGAGGTGCAGAATATAGCTCTTATAAATGAAAGTCATGCCGGTTTTTTTTTTCTTTTCAATGTGCAAATTCTCTTAATCTTTGATTATGTCCTTTCACTTAACTGAACTATAGATAAAAAATTGGTTGACAAGTCCAAATTGTTGGCTTTGATATTGTACTCCCTCCATCCTAATAGAAGCTTATGTTTAAATTTTGTTTACTACGACTATAACCAATAATTTTTATAAATTTAATTAATTTTATTATTGCATAAATTACAAAAAAAATCATGATGAATCTAGAGATATAAAGTTTATGTTGATCAAGTTAATTAAATTTATAGAAATTATTAGTCAAAGCCACAGTTAATAAAACCTAAAAATAAATTTCTATTGGGACGGAGGGATTATTAATCATTTCATCGGCCAAGTTCCGTACCATGCCACAGTTTAAAATATATGACAACATTTATATCAGCCTCCGTTTATTGGTCAAGAAAGTATAGAAAAGTAAATAGCTTGCTTGACATTTCAAGAGGTGAATTTTTATATTGAGATTGAATTCAAACTCCTCCATTCTAAAATTGTTACCGTTAGGACAATAAATGTAGTTTATAAATGAACTAGATTTGTTGTCCTAACGACAAAAATTTCAATACAATAGAGACATGATGTTATAAAATGGTCAGCATGCATGGCAGAGAAGACATAGCATCGTCCATGACATCCCTAGCGTTAGGTTCTTGGAAATAAGAAAGTATTTTACTTGAATGTCATTCTTGAAACATACTATATAAATGGACAAGTAAAATAGATGGGAAATAGAAAGGATCCATTAGATGTGTTCATTTACAAAATTCAAAATTAGATGGTGATAGAATCTGGCTTTACATTTTTGAGATGGGGGTGATTTAGATAAATTTTGATGGAAGTCTATGAGACATTTTTAAATGAAGTTTTTACCATGGCACTGCCCATCAAACATGGTTGCTGAAGTATGATTACCAAATTTCTTTTAATCAAATACTCTCTCAATTCCATTTTACTTGTCATTCTAAAATGGACACAAGAATTAAAGAGGATTAAAAAGGTGAGATGTACTGAATATAAGGAAGAAAGAGATAGAAATGTATTTTTTTTAGTCTGAGATAGAGATATATTAAGAATAGACATACATTTGTTGGACCACTATATACGAGTAAACTTTGGACCACTATGTGGAGGAGTATATGGCAAGTCTCGGTACGAACGAACGTGCCGGAGCGTCACACGGTTCCCAGACCGGCAAGCATGGTCGTTGCCGGGCTTTGGGGTGTTAACTTCGTTCTCAAGCGTCTAGGCGAAGCAGTTGCTGCTCATCCAACAGTTGTTGATGGGGACGACACGACTCGACCAAACGAGCTGAAGCTTTCGTCGCGCCCTTCTGACCGTTCCGAGCTTCCAACTCGCAGTTAAGTCGTGCCTCCTGCCTCCCAACGAGCTACTAGCATGATAGTTAAGTCGGGGTCAGGCGCGGTGTGCTCGCGAGCGCCACGGCCCGTGGACGCCGGTGGCTGGCGAGTCTTCGCGACGCACACTGATCCGGTTGCGCTGCAGTAGCGCTGATGCCTACCGCTCTGCCGTGCGTGTCAACGACGACGTTCTAGATGGTGGTTTAGCCGTGCGTGCTCACCTGGTCTGAACAGATGAAGATACTGGATGATCCTGTTTGTGTTTGTCAAAGAAAGATGGCGGGGAGGCAGTAGATGGCGGGAAACAGCAGCAGCTGCCTCCCCCCAGGAAGTAAAAGGGAGGAGTTTTACGGGTCCTCCATAAATCATGAACAGTAGCCCGAGGATTTGCTGCAGGCGACTGCTGCTCTTTGAGTCTGTGTGGTGCTGTCTTGTCTCACTAGGGAAAAACGCACTGAACAGTGAGAAGACATGTTCTGGAACGGGAAGCATACGTACGTTTTATACGTCGATATGCTGTGAAAATGAGTGCAGTGACGGCGTGCCGACGATCTGCTCACGATTGATGGCCATAGGCACGACCGGTCAACAGTTGTAGATGGGATGGTCTTTCGCCGATTAGTGGCGCTCTCCAAAGGTGTTTACGGTTCAAGTTATACTGCTACGACCAGGGCCCGAAAATCAGGGTGGGGCCTGCAGTGGTTGCCTGCTCGATTGCGGCGTCATAGATGGAGCTCAAAACTCGTGTCGTAGATGGGAAAATAACGAACCTGACGAAGAAGAAAGACAAACAGCAAGCCGATATTTAGACCCGTGTCGTTCCCTTTCCTTGTACTTTTATTGTTTGCCGAGGCCCATATAGGAGATGGCATATGGCCCTGGGAGGCCTGCCGGCGTGCAGTTCTGCGGAGTCTACAGAGTCGTTTTTCTACGAGTAGTTTTATGTGTATAGTATGGAGCTTTTACGGTGATTAAGAAATATCAGAGGTAACTTGTCCGCCTCAATTTTCTCAAAATCTACACCGGTCCATGCATTATCTGATTGTTGCTATACGTGTCCTGACATCATCCATGACCTATCGGTAATCAGTCACGTGTTAATCGACAGATGTCCAGTCCGTGACACGCGACTGATTGGCACCCATTTCTACAATTTTCTCAAAATCTACACGAACTCTATAATTAATTAAGTAATGCTCCTTCCATTTTTAAAATGATCAATCTTGAACATTCATCTTATTAAACAAAAATCAATTTAGCTATGTAAAATTTAAGTTGTAATTCAAATAACTCTAATGATAAATCAAATTATAATAATTTTTTTAATAAAACTAATAATCAAAGTTAACATTAAAAGTCAACCATGCATCAATTTAAAAATAAAACAAGTCAACCATGCATCAATTTAAAACTAAAAAAAAGTATTAATTAAAAAACACCGGGTAGTGAAGTGATGGCTCCAACAATATACAACTATAGGCGGACTGAGAGAGCCCGGAAGGGATGCTGGTGGTGGACGTGGGCATCTGGCTCATCCCGCTGACGCTGGTCCTCGTCCCGTGCCGGCGGATCCTGCTCATCCTGTCGAGGCTCGAGGGAGCTTCGCCGGAGCATGATGGCGAGGCCGAGGTGGACCGCAGCGGACATGTGGAACCGCTTGGCCACCCTTGACCCCATCTCTATGGCTTATATGGAGTGACAACGGTACATGCATATGGCTCTGCTGCCTCTTCTTCGAGCTCCCTGGCCTATACATTCGATCTTTATTTCTTCTTTTGGGGATCTTCATGTTCAATAGTAGTGAGATTTGTATGCCTAGTGTAAATATGTGAGAAGAAGCGGATCAAGCTTCATAGGGCCGGGTATCTGAGATTTCTCTGAATTTGTTTTGACATGTACATATCGCTCGGATTTGTATGCGTCATGTCGCTAGATATAATTCCCTAAAGAATAGCTTCTGTGTAAGGTTTATTTCATAAGAAAAATAATTTGATGTGTAAGTGCTTTTCGATCTTTTACAAATCGTAGTAATTTTTGATTTAGTGGAGATGTAACACATAATTAATCTAATCTCAAATCAAGACGATTCAAACTCTGCGATCGCATCATCACTTCTTCTATGTTATCAACTATGCAACATACGATTGACATCATCAAAAAAAGCTAATCCCATCCTGCAAATTAAAAAACACAAGCAAGAAAAAAAAAATAATGCAACACAGATACAAAATACAAATTAAACTCACAAAGTTAAATTCCAACAAATCGTCTAACAACAAAACTGTTTGATAACAATTAAACTAAGCAAAACCCTATTCTAATGATGACGGCTACTATTTTTATAGAAGTTAGGGCGTTATTAGGGACAATCCTAATACTAATGAGCTTAAAAAAGATAGACGGTCTAACGGTCAAAAGATGGTATCATAGCACCTCAACAGATTTTGGATTTTATATTGTTTCAACGATTTTTAGAAATATAAAAAGTATTTTAGCATAGAATTAAATCTGTTGGAAAGCTTATCTTTTTAAATTTTTATCCATATTTAAAACGTTCAAAATAGAGTTCGTATGCAACCTGATCTTTTTTAGTACAACTTTTTAGTGCAAACTGCTTTTGGCATCCGACTCTGACTCGAACCAGAGTTGGATTTGATCACACTCATTTTGGAATTGAACGTCCTTCTTTATTTTGTGCATCTCCAAATTATTCTCTACCTTCTTTTGCTTCTCTCCAATAATCATGATAAAGTTATTAAATAATAATTTATTCTAAAAAAATATATGTTTAGTAACTAGCTCACCTCTAATCTTAACTGTGTGCACGAATTTCATCAATATTAATTTGATGACTATTATATGTATTTAAAAGAGTAATGTTCTTATCATAATTGTTCGAGAGATCCGGATGAGATATGGAAAAGCATCATGTGATGCTCTGCAATTAAAATAGAGGAACCATGTTGCTATGAAACAGATCATGGTACTCATGTATTGGCTAGTCCTACTTTCTCCATTAGGCCAACCCGTATCGATTGCTGGCAATATTTATTCATCATGACTTATCAGGTTGGACGGATGTCTTCACTGTCCCGCATAAACAAAGAAATACAGTGCTGTCAACGTTTTAGGTGATGTGGTCCACCTAGTATCATCATCCAAAAAGCAATATCTGTACTAGGTTAATAGTATAATCCTGCAGTTCATCAGAATACAAGAAGCTGCACGGCGTGTTACACAATAAGCTAGCAATACTTTCATTAAAAAAAACTAGCGCTATGTATGCACTTCATTGAATTAATCCTGGTTTCACGCGGACTATCTCCAGTTATGGTTTGAGCCGTGAAAACGCTGCTGGGTGGTTTGACCGGTTTTCACGAAATCGGAAAAATCGCTACAGTAAACTGAAAAAACGAACAAATTCAAAAATCAAATTTTTGAGAGAAAACTACTTATTTTATCGGTTTACCGACCGATTTTCTCAGTTTACCAACTGGTTTTTCTGGTTTATCATTTTTGAATTTGAAATTAAATCGGTTTGAGCGGTTTTTCATCGGTTTTTCCGATTTACCGCTCGGTTTGACCGGTTTGATCGTTTTTTTATTTTCAAATTTTTTTGAATTTATTAAACCGAAACCGATCGACCGGTGCAACCATGCTGGACTGATTTCATCGAAAATCACGAAAATTATTTGGTTTTCACCGGTTTTGTAAACCTTACTATCTACATATTATCGAAAAAAATATGGACTGTGTACGTCTTATGAGAATCCAAGCTTAATGTGCGCTATATATTTTTTGCAAGTGCCATTGTGGTCCCAATACGTGCATTGTCTTCACGGTACGCAGTACGGCAACCATTGCAGCACTTTCTTTCAGTTGTTTGTGGCCAGGCTAGCTGAGTGGATAATCGTTGGCTAACTTGCCGCCCTCCAAAAACTTTTCCAGCACCTGCCTTTACACAGCCGGGTTAGGCTGATCATGGGCTGAAAACACGTGGTAACCTATGGGCCCGTTCGGTTCTAAGAGAAATGGCCCACGGTGTTCAGCTAAACGTGCTCGACATGGGCTTCACATTATCTAACACATGGGCTTTTCTGGCTCTCGATAGGCCGTTCGCCGTTGCTGTTGGAACGGGACAGATTAGCAGGTGACAAGAAAGCACTCGAGCTTGGCGATTGCCTAATCAATCATCGCCGCCGGCCAATCAGCACGGAGTGACCCGCCATGCTCATAGAATTTTTTTTCTAAAACTTCTTGCTTTTTCTCTCTCTCTGATAGATTGGATAAGTAACCTGCCGAAATGATTTTTATTCAAAGAGCTTATATTATTGTCGTACAAGCACGGGAGTACAAGAATTTAGGCAAAGGTTAGGAGATAAACGAACGAGCTGCCTTACATGCACATTTGCCGACGACAGTACATTGTACAACGCGAAATGTTCAGTTCACAGCTTCACATGAACTGCACTGGACTGACGAACCTCGCTTCATAGAGACTATGAAAACAGAAAGGGATTTTTATAGTACAGGTTACGGAAAAGAATAGCAGCCTCAGTTGCATGCTCACTCAGATCAGTACATCTACTGCTTCCTAACGAAGAGGTTGCGCAGCCTGCCGTGCTCCAACTTCTCGAGCAGCTTCTTGGCTCCGGCGACGTCCTTCTCGGTCAGCTTCTTCAGGTACCCGATGGCGCCGTGCGAGACCATCAGCTTCCTGCAGCGCTTGCTCGCGGACAGCGCCAGCAGGCACGCGATGGCGTACTTCTTCGCCGTGTTGTACGGACTCGGGTCCAGCAGCTGTACCAGGTTGGGCACGCTCTTCTCGTCCTTCTTCACGTCCCTCGCGTTCGGCGGGTACGCCATCAGGCTCGCCACCGCCTGCGCCGCAACCTCGCGCGTCGCGTTCGACTTCGTCTCCAGCAGGCGCACCAGCAGCGGGACGCAGCCGTGCTCGCCCACCAGCCGCTTCATGTCGGCCGTGCTGGACACCTTGCAGATGGCCGCCGCGGCAGCCTGCTGCGCGCCCAAGGAGCCGTCCCGGAGCACGTGGACGAGGCGCGGGAGCACGGACAGAGACACGAGGCTGTCTGGCGAAACGGCGGTCACGAGGTTGCGGAGCGCGGCCACCGGGGATTCCTGCGGCAGCGGGCCGTCGATGTACGCGAGCAGGCTGCGGAGGCCGCCTTCCGCCACGACGGCGCATCGCAGGCTGTCGTTGCTCGACGTGAGGTTCTGCAGGCACTCCGCGGCGTACTCCTTCGAACCAAGCGCGACGCCGGAATCGAGCAAGTTGATCATGACGCGCACCACGCCTTCCTCGGCCAGCGCCTGTCGCACTTCCGGCACGGCCGAGATGTTCTTGAGCGCTCCAGCCGCGGCGGACTGCGAGATGGAGTCCCCGGTCTGGCAGACGTCGATGAGCGGGCGGACGCCACTGTGGCCGACGATGGCACGGGCGATGTCGGGCGACATGGACAGCCGCTGCAGCGTGATGACGGCCTTCTCCCTGCCGACGACGCTGCCGGACTCAGCCAGCCGGATGAGCGGCGGCAGCGCGCCTTCTGACATGAGCAGGCCCTCGCAGCTGCCTGACTCAGCCAGCAAGCACAGAACAGTGGCCGCCTTCTCCCGGACCTTCGGAGCCGTAGCTGTTACCAGCTGAACCAGCGCTGCCACGTTGCCACGCCCGAGAGCCGAAAGGACGCTCTTCTCGTCCTCGCGCAGAGTATCAAGCAGTCCATCCACCGCGCGGTGCTTCGCCTCCGCGTGGCCAATCTGCAGCCTGGCAAGCAGGTCCCGCACGTCTGTCTGGGCGGCCGCGGCAGCGGCATCACCGGCCTCCACCGCAGCCGCCGGCACGGTCGCGTCGAACAGTACGCCAGTCTTCACAAGGAGCGCGCAATCCCGGAGGTTCAGGTCCAGCTTCCCGGCGAGCGTGTCGAGGTCGCATTGCATCTGCAGCTTCCCCGCCGTCGGCGGCTCGTGGCAACGCTCCCCGAGCTCGGAGGCCTCGGCCAGCATGGCGGCCACCGACTGAAGCAGCTCCCGGCAGAGCGAGTTCTTGGAGAAGCAGGGGTGGCTGGACAGGTCCGACAGGCACGGCAGTACCCTTTCCAGCCTCGCCACGATGGCCTTCCAGCGCCCGCCGAAGCCTGTAGCCGAGCGCGCCGCGGTCAGGGCAGCGGGTACCAGCCCCCGCGCCCGCTCCAGAAGCTCCACCGCCGTCGCGTCCCCGGCCGCAGCCGGGCAGCCGCTCTGCGTGCTCATTTCGTGACCTGCAGTACTCGCACCAGAAGGATCAGCGCTTTGGTCACTCCTCGGTACAGAAGCTGACAAATCCTGGAAAACAGAGCAACGGAGAAGAAGCTACGAGACAGAGGAAAGGAATCCCCGCTATTTTAAGCGAACACAAATCCAAGTTGAAAGCTGTATCTAAGTGCGAGAGACCAAGAAGCGGATGCTTAAAGCTTCGAAAGGCGGGGTTCAGTTGTTACCTCTTCCCAGTCCCACGAAGCCTTCACTCCCGCCGAAGCCTCCACTTCCTCCTTCGACTCTCGGTCCCGTCGTCCTCTTCCCAGTGCCGATCGCGACGGCGCAGACGCCGACCAGGATCAGAACGGCTGCTGCTGCTGCGACCAAGACGGCGACCATCAAATGCCCGTCAGATCAGGCTTGCGAGCGCGATAGATCGCGGAGGCATCGCCGCTAGTACAGTACTAGTACTAATACTTGGGCAACGCGCGATGGACAAGAGAAGGCACGGAAGCGAAGGGATTGCCGAATCAATTCACGGCAGCGTAGCGCTCACCGCGGCGTCGGTTTCTCCTCTTGTACCGCGCCCTCCCCCCGACAGGCTTCTCCGATGCCGCGTCGCCGTCTCCCGGCGAGTCGTCGGGGTGGTTTCGGAATTTATTCCCGTGCTGGACTGGCTGGCGTTAGTGGAGTAGTACAGCTTCGGCCGAGGTTTTGAATTCTGGGCGAGGCGAGCCGTCGGATCGGGGCGGGGTCCACGGGGAACGAGCGGTGGGGCTCGGGAGTTTGGCGGCGGCTGCGGGATCCGACCGTTTGACGACTTGATTTTGAAATGTGTTTGAGCCTTGAGGTGTCGCACGTCGGATGCCCACGCTCGCTCGGTGGCGCTTTTTCGGCTTTTCGCTGACATTCACTGCGGTGTGACCGAGACCGAGAGACGACAGTGGAATCCTTTTTGAATCTGTTGTTCTCTTTTTCCTGTACGTACTACTGTGCTCGTTTATCCCTTCAAAAAATTTGAATTGAGTAAATTGCACAAAACATTATGGTTTGAAACCATGTTCTATGCACCAGTTTTTAGCTGACTTTTCACCTTACACAAGGTTCTAGCCAAAGAATTTTCACTTCGCACCACCTTTTAGCATTGATCATGATTACTCCACATGACATCCAAAAAATAGAAAATTTGAACATGCAAAATGGTAAAGACTTAATATAATCACTAAAAATTTCATTATGTAGTTTGGTTTCACTTAATTTTGTTTTTAAGCAATTGTTCAATCAATTTGGTGACATATTAAGAGAAGTTGGATTTTTGGTGGTGCATTAGTCACTTTTATCAAGTGTCACAATGGAATTTTAAAACCCAACTTTTAATTTAATATGTTTTATTGTATTTCAACATTTCAGTTCATATCTTTTATGTGGCTAACATGTGGGCTAGTCTCACTTCCTAACAACCATTACTAAAAAGTGGTGCAAAGTGATAATTCTTGAGTTAAAACCTGGTGCAAGATGAAAGATATGCTTAAACGTAGTACAATGTGACAATATGACTTCAAAATCTAGTATTTTGTGCAATTCACTCTTTTGAATTTGAGGTGTTTCATCACTTGATATTCAGAAGCTTGCATTTTCTGAGACGAGGGAGTCCATCTGAAGCTTAATTTGTAGGACTACTCCAGTGTTTGCGTACGGAAAATTCGTGATTCAAGGTGCCAACGAGCAATACATATACGGTGCCCAAAACCTTGTTCTCAATGAGATTTCGAGTTGCTAATCGACAGGGTGACAGAGTGAAATATCAACATTACAGACAAAATCTTGGTATACAGATTGTCATCATTCGAGAATTATTGCCAGAGTAAGTCCACGCCAACATTTCGCCCCCCCCCTCCGCATTTACGCACCACTTAAAGCCCGAAGCAACAAATCGCACATGTGAATGCGAGATCAGAGATGCAAGCAAGACAAGGGTTCATGACAGCGGTCACAAGGCAAACCAGAGTGCCACAGAGAACAAATCACAGGCTGCACCAACCACATCCGGCTGCGCGCATTGAACCACCAGTGAGTACTGTTATGCACGTGAAAACGTCCTGCATATCACATTAGTAGAATCCTAGGGACAAATCAAGGAGTACGAGGCTTAGAAGATAGTAACGACCATATCCCTACAAGGAGGTTTGCACACATCAGAGTCTCCCCAGTGTCAAGCAGTTTTAGACCACATAAACAGGTCACAAGGAAACAAGATTGCTTCCCTGAATCTTATCACTCTCTTGCCTCACACACAAAGCTGGAAAAGAATGGTTAGTGAACTGTTGATGTTCGAGGTAAACTAGTTGAACATTGGTGAGGGGGATAGCAATAGTCTCTGCTCCTGCAGCTCAAGCACAGTAACACTTTTCTTTGGCACCCGTAATGTTCTCCAAATAAAATTGATTATCCACTTGTCTTCAGCCCCTAGGTACCCCCACCCCCAACCACCAGATTCGATTAAGAAAATAGCACCTGCAATACAGGATGAAGAGATAAAGGTATGCATGTAAGTTGAGAAAATAACAGTGCTAAGAATAAATTCCCAAAAACATACAGAAACTTAATCAGACTCGATACTTCTGGAGGTGGAGCTCCTACGTTTCACATCAACCCATGTGTTAATTGTCTTTGCATCAAGGTTAAGATACTTCAATTGAACAAACAATGAGTTGACTTCCCTAATAGCCCAGGCATCAAGTCAGTATTGATCCTCAAAACAAAAATGGTACTCCTATGTTGCCTCAGCCCGCCTGCATCGCCACAGTCCCACAGGCTGACACAGTGGCACATCAACCCATCAATGAGGACATAGGCCTTTGTATTTGCAGCCCAGTGTAACCAACCACACGCAGTTCAGCCCTGCCCAGTCGAGCAAACTGGCCCACGATCCAAAGACACGGAAACTTCACCTAGTAGTATCAACCATCAGTCAAACTAGATGATTCCCCGGCGCATTGCTGCGGGATCTTATGGATGATTATATGATGAAGTGAAAATATAATCCAATGGTGATATTGATTTCAATAGCACTATACAAAGTTACAAACTAACATGACAAACACAGCCTGATATTTCAAGAGGTATGACCTTTCAGTCATTGATAAAAAAACGATGACCGTAAAAATGAATCAATTGTTTGATAGATGAGAACATCTCAAACATGATGTTGCCATCTATGGCCATGAGTATAATGTGAGGAAATTAACCCATCATCCATTGTTTGTGCCTTACAATTAAAAAGAAAGGTATAAACTTATAATAGAACACTTGTAGGAGAATTTAAACGATTAATCCATAGATACTAAGAACATTTTTTTTACAAAATTTCAGTCTTGGAGAAATATATAGTCTTCCAAGAAGAAAATTGTTACTGCAAGGTGAATTAACATGCTAGTTCATCATGAAAACAGTGATGGTAAGAGATTTCTTCAATATGTTGACTGATGAGTAGAACGGGAAGAACTTCCCCAATCATCCATTATTTGTGCCTTACAATTACAAACAGAGGATACAAACTTTGATTGTCGAAGGCAACATAATGGGGACAATAGAATACTTGTAGGGAGGTGTAAAATGATTAATCCATAGAGATTAATAACAGTTTTCTACCTGAACAAATGAAGAAGATATCAGAAGGTTCAGTCTTAGAGAAATATATAGTCTTCCAAGATAAACATAATTGCCTGCAAAGTAGGTTAAACTGTTAAAAATTAGTTGTAAATAGATGGGTAGAGAACAGATTGAGATGGGTGTCCTGACTGAATAGTGATGTAATGATGCAAATGTATTAAATGATCTAAGTAGGTTAAACTATTAAAAATTAGTTGCAAATAGATACATAAGTGTAGAATGTATTTTCATAGCTCAAATTGTTGGAGAAGCCATGCAAAGCTGTTCTTTAAATTAATTTCCTTAACAAAATTAGATTAATTTCCTTAACAAAAAAAATTAGGTGGTGGCTAGGAAAATAACCCTCCAACTATTCTGTAACAAAACGAAAATACTGGAATCAGAAGCTGCACAATCTTCCTTCTCCAAGGATAAAGGAAGTACAGAAAGCAAGTCATTCAAGGCGTTCAAGGAAGAGGCACCAGTATAGTAACCCATGTACCTTTGAGAGTGATGAGCATTTTCCACAGCAGAAAGAGAAAAAGTGCTACAGTGACTCAAGTTCTGCTGGGAACAATCGATACTCTAGGAGATCAAGGGAAAAGAGGCACTAGTGAATATATGTGATTCATAATTCTAGAAGTACAAATAAAAAGAAATACCTCAATAGAAAAAACACTTGAGTTGCATTTTGGAATCTCAAATGGACTCGTATGTGTTTTCAGCTGAATATAGTAGCAATTGCTACAAAGTAAAACATATTCAAGTACTTCTTTCATACATTGAAAAAAGAACATAGGAATCACCAATCGGGGCATAATGCTTTAATCCAGATAAAATAATCTCACCTTCAACAATGGATTTGGTACAAAGAGTAAAATATACATTAACTTAATTGCTAGCCAATATATTTTCAGGTTGCAACATATTTTTGCATCAGAATCTTGACAGATATCTAGATCCTAGAACAATAAGGATTCCGAACATATTAAACAGTAAAGAAGAAATCTAAAATTATGTAGACTAATTTTAAATAGATCATCCAGTGCTAAGCTGGCTTACAGTTTTTTATTCTCAATATTATTTCACTTTGGTTGTATTGTCATGCCACAATCAGGATCCAATAGTAATGATAACTCTGAGAGTAGGTCAGAAATTTCAGTATTTCACCAACCACGGGCCACGGTACGCCGGTGGCCAATTACATTCCGCCGTCAAAAGTCAAAAGCGCCGTCGCGTCTGTCGGTTCCTGGAAAGATCATCGATCTCTTGCCAGGATCACAGGGAGCAAATCTTCCGGGTCGCGGTAATCAGTCAACGCACCAGGGTTACGCGGTAGACAACGCAAGAGGCAAGAGAACCGGTGGAATCAGTCGTTGCGGCCAATTTTTTCCTGGTCCCTGGGGGAATTTTGGCTCACACATTGCTAAACGAAGCCGTCCTCAGAATACCATTAGTCGAGGTCCGGAAAACACCACTACTAAGCAGGTTTTTTATCACCCACTTACCATTACTGGTCTCGATCCCCGTGCTAACGCTACGGTCAAAAAAATATTAAATTAAAAGACTAATATATTAAAATTAAAATAAGACATTTCTCATTATTCATCACCATAAAAGATTAAAGTTTATATATATCATAATATCTAAAACTTGATGTGTTTTAGAAATTTTTGAACAAATATAGGTATATTTTTTTTACAATCATTATCTTGATACTTCAATAATTGTAGCAGAAATTTAATTCTGAATATATTCCTATCATGCACATGTATCAATTTGCATCATGATCATATGTAACTTATTTTAATATTATGCATAAAAATATTAAAAAAAATACTCACTATAAAGATTTGATTGACTAATATTTTTCCATCCCAACCATATATAAAGTTTATAATCAAATAGCGTGTCAGATACCTAGAAAAAAATAAAAATTTGGTAAATGCATGTAGGACAACGCGAGTGCCATGAAGATCGGAATGCGTGCATCGATTTGTTCATTCTCAAGATTTTGATCCGTTGACATTATGCAGTGGTTTTGCTGTGATCCAACGAGGTAACAAAATGCTCACATTTTTTCTTAACAAACAATAGTTTTTGTGGGCCTAAAATCTTAACAAACAACTTTTTTGTGGGCCCACAAAAGGGGAGATCTGAAAGATGTTAACAGTTAAATTTGTAAAAGTGTCTAGGGAGAGTTTTGATCCGTCAAATTTGTAAAAAAAGAACAACTCTCAGTGCATTTGGCTGTATGCACGTAGTGTAACCATCTCTGTTGGAGACATTTTGCCAGATGGACGTGCTTTTTAAGAGTAGAGATTCCTTTTTCCCTTTCTTTTCTTTTCATTTTCTATTATAATAAATATAAATTTCCTGCATATCAACCGAACCAGAATTTTACCCTTTATAATTTTACCATAGTTTTCTTAATTTCATTTTATTTATACCAAGAATTCAAATCTAAATTTGTTTAAATTGTGGATAGAATTTGATCAAAATTTTGAATTTTGAAATCTAAATTTGAATTATCAAAAAATTTGAAACTTGAATTTAAAATTTGAACTGTGGTCAAAATTTAAATTGTGGATAGAATTTGATCGAAATTTCAAAATTTAAAATTTGAATTCGAAATGTTGAATATTTTTTATCTGAATTTTCAAATTTCAAAATTTTGGAATCTGAATTTGAAATTTTCAAATATTCAGATTTCGATGAAAGTTTATAAATTTCAAACACTGTTACAAATTTCAAATGATCCAGCGAGTAGCGCCTGGTTCAGTTGATATGGAACGAGGGGCAAAACAAGAAGTTTGTATTTAGTATAATAGAAAATGAAAAGAAAAGAAAGAGAAAGAGGGATAATGGTAGAGTAGGTGGGTGATAAGAAACCTGTTTAGTAATGAAGTTTTTCGTACGTCTCCCTTACTAATGATATTCTGAGAACGGCTTCGCTTACCCGTGGTGTCAGTCGAAATTCACCCCCCCCCCCCGGTCACTGGTATCCGACGGCGAGAGCACTATCAGAGAGGAATCGAGAGTCGGGCCGCCCGACTCCGATACCAGAGACGCATGATGCGTCGCCTTGCTGTATCGTTTTGCGTTTGCCTGGCGGCGCCACGAGAAAGCGCGCTCCCGCTGGGACTACCGGCGAAAGCAGGCAGGGGGACAAGGCGGAGACAGATCCATGGCATAGTCCAGGTCCAGGTCGGCCACAGGAACGGCAGGGACGAAACGACCCCGTCCAATCCTTGGGCGCACCGAACCGAAAGCAGGTCCGGCAGCCGAGCGCACCGGGCGCGCCACTGGGTGCCCTCGAGGGTGCGCCACTGGATGCCCTCGGTTTCCTCGAGCGCTGGCACGGTGGAGTCCACTGCGACGCATCATGGCCCCCAGGTGGGATAAGATCCTGACGAGAGCTGGGAGTTGAAGATGGCATAGTGGAAGATTTTCTAATCCGCATAAACCGACGGGACGAGGGGTTGCACGCCCGCGTTTCAGTGCCAGATGCAGCGTGTTGCTTCTGAAAGCAGGTAATGGATCAAGTATACAATGATTTTTTTCTATGAAAATGTAAACAAAGAATGGCGGATTGCCAGATTGTGCTGATGACGACGATCCAAGTGGGCTGATGGCTATCGACTTGCGAGGTGCAAGCACCATGTGAGTGCTAATTGTCTGAACCCTGCGCGATGCAAGAAAGCCATACGAATTTGGCAAAGCTTCCAGATCGAAACACACAACCAACATGCACTGTCGCCCCGGATCCACTGGATCGTTATGTTACAACCTTGCCTAACCCCTTGCCCTCGACGTGCCATCAGCCACCGCCTTTTTCTTGAAATTAGCATCTGTAGGCAGTTCATTCGCGTATTCAACGTCAGCATCCTACATGCCCGCCACAACTGACTAGAGGTAAGAAATATACGCAGGCCTCATTGCCATTTATGTATTAACTGTCGATTGAATATTCAAAACTTCATCAGAAGAACGTTCAAAAATATCCTGAGAAGTTTCAAGCGGATAAATTGATCACCAAACTCAATACACATATCAGTAGTACAAATATAGGATAAAATCCATAGCAGAAGAATGATACATAAACATATACAAGGTCTAGCGAAAATAACTTGCTGAAACACATTTAAAAAACGTTCATACATCTCAAGAAGTAAAATCGACACAACGGACAGACAGAGCCACATGTCTCTGATCATGCCAGCATTTTTTATCTGAGCTCAGTACATTTCACTCGATCACTCAAGTATCAGCACGAGGGGAAAAAAAACGACCCTAGGGAAGGACTGACTTAATGTCACTGATCACACAAAATTTTGAGACTACAATCATATACACTTTCCTCCATTGCAAACTTAAATCCCAAATTAAAAATAGGATAAGGCTGCATAGCTGCATTAGTCTAACATCCTAACGTAAGTACCTCCGAATCATCTACATTCTACTTTCTTGGACCTGACCACCCTCTCTTGATGAAGAGATCCCCTAGGATAAATGAAAACAGAATCAACACAAAGACCACCTTTGGTGTGGGTGCAGTCAATCTGTGCCATCGAAAATTTCAGCTTCAATGGCTGACCAGGCTTTGAGGCTACAAAATCACCGGCATGATACAAGACCCAGCTCCCAGGCTCCTCAAGATAGCATTGAGATAATGTATGCTGACCGTCTGAGGTTGATAGCTGGAAGCGTACGGGCTTCTTGTCCCAACCATGGACATGCTCCGTGCTGCAAAGACGGCGGCCAAACCGCTTATAAAACTTTCCGAGATGAACCCTGAAGTACAAGCTATAGGTTCCAACTGGGAAGCTGAAATCGACTTCTCCAACCACCTCAAACCACCAGATTTGTTGAAGATAAGCAACAGAGTGAAATCTACAAGACAAAATCCAGCAGATAATAGTAAGACAATACATATCATGTTTCAGAGCAAATAATTTTGTTTCACGAATTCAAGGAACAATTCAATCAAACCATGAGGTATTTTTCCTTCTACACTTTCCAGCGAAAGTAAATGACACATCATCTTTCAGAAAAAAAAATTACCCTAAATTGGAATAAAAACGAAAGAGTAAATTTCACAAAACTGCAGCTAGTTTGTCAAAACTATTACAAAACTACAAACTATAGATTTAAGAAAGTATTTCACAAAACTACAAATTTGGTGCATCTTTGTATCACAAAACTACATATTTAAGAAATTGTATCACAAAACTATATATTTTGTGAGTTGTGTATCACAAAACTACAGATTTATGAAGTCAACAAAATCTGTAGTTTTGTGATACATCACTCACAAAATATATAGTTTTGTGATACACTTCTTTAAATCTGTAGTTTTGTGATACATGAAAGCATTAAATTTGTAGTTTTGTGAAATTGTGTGTTAAATCTGTAGTTTTGTAATAGTTTTGACAAATTGTAGTTTTGTGAAATTTACTCAAAACTAAATATTAGTAAATGTGATATAAAGCCATATTCACCTTGATTCTGAAGTTGGCATGTGTTGCCAATATCTTCTATCATCGATCCCAGTTATCACCAATGCTTTGGAGGATAGAGCCATACAAATCTGACCTTTGCTCTTGTCCAACCAGAACTCCTACAGTTACCAAACAATTACAAATTCAGTGAACCTGTTCGTTTCCTACCCTATGATAGCCTATGCCTAGGCACCAATGATAAATCCAACAGTGGTCATTTCCTAGAAATTTGACTCCTCCCATAAACATGAATAAGAAACCCAATCATGCTTCAGGGGGTCAATTCAAGGAATATGGAACACAATCGTCCAAAAAATTATAGAACAACTCACCTTTCTGCCCTCACCAAAAGGAACAGGCCTGGCGAGCCTCGCGTAGATCTCCTTCTTCCCAGCCCGCCGCCGCCTCCGCCTGCCTTCATCTCCGGACCCGACGAACTCCATCAGGTACCTATAGTTCTCCGGCAGCTTGGCCTCCCACACGAAATCCGCCCCCGCGGCGCCGCGGAACGCGTGGTTGAGCCGCGCGAGCCGGCAGATCTCCGGCGGCTCGAGCCGGAGCAGCACCTCGGCGGCGCAGAGCTCCGGCAGGTCGCCCAGGCCCACAACAGCAGGCCCGGCCGCCGCGGAGGCGCCGTCCACCCCAAGCAGGACCGAGACCCACGCCCCCATGCCCCCGCTTGGACTCCAGTCGCAACGATCTTCGCCGCCGCGGAGCCTTTGCGTGTAGATGAAAAAGGCGAATCGATCCTCCCCCGCAAACTGATCCCGCGTCGAGAACCTCTCGGCCTGCCCCTGATTCCGCCGCTCCACTCCTCCGATCGCGACCGTCGACGGACACGCTGAATGGTGATCACCCGGGACAATCACTCGCGCTCGTGCGGCCCGCTAGATCAAAAAGCGCTAGCTCCGGAGGTGGGGAAGAGGGGAGGAATATAAAGAGAGGAAGGCAGGCAGAGACGCCGAAATGGTCGTTCATGGCGATGGATATGGCCTTTTTTATCACATCCACGCCATTTAAACTTCTTTTAATTACGAACAGCCCTTCCTAGTGGGACGTTTTTATAACATTTGCTTCGACGCAAACATGTCGCGAGTGTTTTTCTGCAAATATTAACACCATAGCCATCTATAGGATTTACTCGATATAATGTTCGTAAGCAGATTGGATTAGTGGGCCGTCAGCACCACCACCATTCAGTCATCCCTGGACGCGGTCCATGCACCGGGCTGGTGTCTGACGCCTACGAGGCCACGCGTCAGCGATCAGGTCCATGCACCGTGAGCCGTGCGGTAGGTGCAGGGGAGGTAGCCCCATCGCCTGGAGACTTCCGCGGAGGTCCCCCGCCGCTCACCTTGAGACACGGCATGCGGGCGGGGAGTGCACGACAGGCTGGAAAATCCGGGCGCCACATCCTCCTCTTCGCTGTTTAACTGAAAACCAGCTGCGATTTCTATAAAAAAAAAAACAGCTCGTTGGTGCCATAATAACAAAGGAAAATAATGTGGCGATAAAATTCCAGGAACGGATAATGTGGATGAGGAAGTATGCGTGGCGTACGGCGCGGGAGCCTCGGCCCCGTCGGCCGGCCGGTCACAGAACTGTGCACGCTCGGGTGTTCCGTCGGCCGTGACGGGTCCGTTGGTTTCGAGAGTGTTCGGTCACAATACGGTGCGCCGACCAGTGTCTCATCTTTGTTTATGCCCTGGGTTATACTACTAGTACTCGTATTTGTCCGTTCCTAGTGATTCTTTCGAGATTTTCTACAAATCAAGGTAGTCCATGTGTCGCGTACAGTATACCTTCGGTAAATCTAACTCTAGTGCAACACAAAGCGGCAAAGTGTCTGCTGTGTCAGTAATTCACTGCTGCGTGGCTCTGCAAACTCACTTTCTGGCATCTGTTACGGCGGCAAGATCGAAACGCGAATCCCTCCAAATAGCCGCTCCATTCCAACCACGTCTTCACAGGCCAGATAGAAGGAGAGCGGAGGTGGACTAATAAACGCCTTTGCACATGGCATGGCATTCACTTGTTTTCGTCCAAATCGGAGCACGGAACCAAACAAGGGAACAACACGACCCGTCGACGCGCGACCAGGCAACCACCAACCGTACTCCGTTGCTTTCTGCCGCGCCATTTGTTTAACGTCGCACGCCAGCCAGCCACATCGCTTCGTCACGACTCACGACGCCCTCACGTTGCGCCGTGAACAAAGGCGCGGCGATCTCGCCGGATCACCTGTGCCTCGGAAAGCGCGGCACGGACAGCTCCGGTTTAATCTAACGATCCAGTGTCTCACCTGACGTGCCACGAAGCGGTCGCCGGTCGACACACGTAGCGGGGCCGACATTGGTGCCTGCCGCGATGGCACCCCGTGCACTGTCGGCACGCGCGCTGTGCGAGATCGCGAATGCAACGGAAACGGCACAGGAAGAGAGACGGGACAGGCTCCGGTTCGTCTCGGCAAATCTCCAAGGGTCTGATCTGCGCCTGGCCCTTATCGAGGTCCCTTTCGGTCCACGCCGATGAGCTAATCTCTCTGTGCTCTTCATGATTTCGGCGGCGTAAGCTGCTGGTAACCGTCCGTTTGTGTGTGATCGATATCTAGCCTCCGGTTGAACCTGGAAAGGGCGGAGATTTGTTGCACGGATTTGGCGAGAACGCATGCGACGTGTCTGTAGATATCTGCTGGATACGGGCGCGTTATTACGCCCCTGACGTGTACGTGGATCCCAGATGAATGATTTAGTAGTACGTGGCGTTCTGTAGCGGCACGTGGAACCTGACGCGCGGAAGTCGTGTCGCACTTCGAGTTCGCCGTGTCGAGCGCGCACATGCGGCATGATCGACATCGTTAACCGCCTACGTACTCCTACCGCCGGGAGAGCCGAAGGCTCGTTGATAAGGTCCACCCGGCGACCGCAACCAGCTCAAGCGCGCGCGCGCTGAAGGAAAGGAGAGTCACCTCACGATCGACTGGACCAGCCACACGTTTGAAACGAAAGGGTCAGCATGTTTGGGGTTTAACAAACCTCGCACCAGCGGAGAGCCGTAAACAGATCCAGAGCAATCACCCTCATGCCGATGCGGGCGGGGTCATGGTGGACCCACACGGTAATGCCTGACTCGATAGTGGGCGCGGGTACCTGCAGGAGAAGATAGAGCCGCCCCCGTCGCTGGGTCGCGGCTGCCGCCACAAATATCTTCTTTTTTTTTACAATTTAGAACTTGTTTTGCGGAGTTTTGATAATTTAACACATCTATATGAATAATAGATGAGATTATTTGTCAGTGTTAAATTATCGAAGCCCAACGAAATGAGTTTTAAATTATCAAAGGCTCCGCGGCCCGTGAGAACACGGGACGTGCCGGTTCGCGACAGGCATGCGCCGCGGTATTCCGTGGAGCAATTTTTTTTTCAAAAAACAAGAATATACTAGGAGTACTCTTTTTTTAAATAAGAACAGAGAATTTCTTCTTACCTTAAAAAAGTCACCGCTTTTTTTCTTAGCTTTTTTGTTTTGAACTTCTCTGTCGAAATAAAATTTCATCTTTGGTTACTTTTCTTGACGTTAGTTTAGGCCACGAACAGTCTTAAGTTAAGGATGAAATGACTCAAAAAATGAACCACCACAAGTTTAACGTGTATTTGTGATAATTGGACGGTACACTTTTTCAAAATAAAATCATAACATCGTTAACTTTTTAACATATATTATATTTTAACATAAAAGTGTGTTAATTTTTTAACAAATTCAAACTGACATTGTGGTGATTCATTTTATGAGAGAAGTTTTTTTTTAAAAAAAAGACCAAGAAAGTTGACGATGTTTGTGGAGGGATTAGGTGAACATGTGGTGTTTTCGCTAATAGAGTCATTATGTCTTTTGTAATCGAGTGTATGTCATGTACATTTTGATGCCCCTGTTCGATTGTGGATCCAGTCCTATCAAGCGGAGGACAAAATTCAGGGACTGTATCACCGATACAGTAACTTAAGAGAGGTGCTAAGTACCCTGCATTACCACTGTAGAAGAGGTTATTTTAACTGTTCATTGCTGTAGAAATCATTGTTCATGTCACTAGCAATGAATCTGGATTGTTGATTCTAAATCGAACGATTTAAACACTGTTCTAATTCTGGTTACTGTAGCGTGAATTGTCTCAGGATCTGGATCCGTTCGATTGTTGCTGTTGTTACATGAACTTGACTTGGACAGATGGAGTAGTAAAACGACTTTCCGCCAAATAAAATTTCAGGTATATTCGCGTGTCATTATTATTTCAATGACTAGAGAGAGAACCTGACAGCCCGCACGGCCGCTCATCGTTGAAGAAGCTGCCGAACTGCCTGGCGACCACCACTTCCAGTTCCGGCCGGACACGCAACGGCGTCCGCCGTTGAAGAACGAATGAGCACCGTTGATGGCTCCATCCATCCATCCATGATCCATCACATGATCTGATCTGATCTGCCGGTACGAACTCACCGAGATATTTCTTCGTTCTCCCGTCCCGTTGCTGCAGACGAGCGTACTACTACAGCACATGCGACGCATCTGCTGCGCAACGCAACAAATGGGAGCCGTACGGTCACAGATCGCCGCTGATCCACCCTGTCCGATCCGTCGCGATCGGACACGACCGGCCGTGTCCCCCACCGCTGCCGAGCAGAGGTGTTCCGTTCCGTAACGCTGCGTCGCGAAAGCCGTAGCAGCCGGCGGACCACACGCACCCGCGCGCCGATGTGGACGATGATGGTGAGGCGGTTGCGTCAAGTGGTGATAAGGAGGCGCGCGATTAGGAAGGAGATAAACGCTGTGAGGCTCAGGCCGCCCAGCCGCGATCGAGGATTCTGTTTAGACATAAGATTGAGAATGAATGATTCTTCTATTGATCTGATAAGAAAAGTACAATTTATACTAGTAGAAAGGCATTCTTTTTAGGTGTTTTAAATACTTCACTAACTACAATGTTAATTACATGTCTAATAATCTAATTGATCACTATAAATGTTCTGTAACACTCCCCTTGATCAATTATGTCGACGTACTCTTATAAGAAAATTTTGAAAGGAAAAAACTTATAATTATGCATATCCTTATTTAATTAGTATCTTCCCCTAAACCTTAAATAGGATAATTGAGGAGAATATGTTAGCAAGTCCTCTTAAAAACCCTGTTAGAGAAAAATACGAGGAATGTATGATGTGAAAACTTCTTAAAAACTCTAAAGAGAAAATTACATCATATATTGATATTGTCTCCTTATAATAAACTCATATGAGAAACTTTGAAAAGGAAAAACTCATAATTAAATTCTAAGTGCAATGTATATGATCGGTAGATTATAATTCAAAAATATCTTCCAAAAACCTGATAGGGAAAAATGGAAGAAATATTTGATAATATTATGATGATATACCACTAAAAACTCTATTATGATTCGATGGAAAATTAAGGAGAAAAATGATGTGGAACATATGTTATTGTTTTATTGTAAACTCTTATGAGAAACCTGGAGAGGAAAAACTCATGAAGTTAGAGAACAATTCGTATATATGATCTGTTGATCATATGTTTAAAGGTTATCTCCACTAAAACCTATTAGGAAAAATTGAGGAGTGATATTTGGTAAAAC
>BCLF01000053.1:126522-154057 GCA_001602275.1 Zoysia japonica | reverse complement strand
CCGCGCCTGGGCACCTGTGCCACTGGGGCCGAAGGCCAGGCCGCGCGCCTGGAGGATTTCCAGGCCGTCGTGCCCCCTCGCTCGTTCGGTGGCCACGCAACCCGAGGCAGTCGACGCCTTCTTGAGGAGCAGTGCCGCCGGAGCCAAGGCCGAAGGCCAGGCTGCTCCTGTGCAGGGTTTAACTTACCGTTCAAACCGTGGAAACCGCGCGGGAGCGGTTTGACGAAAACCGCGAAAACTGTTAAAACCGTTCGGTTTTTCGTTCAAATTTCAATTTTCAAATTTTGGAACGATTTGGACAGTTTGAAAACAGTAAACCGAGCGGTTTTCGCTGTAAACCGCTCGATTTTGCTGAAAACCGGTGACAGCGAAAACCGAGGGGTTTTTGCTGAAAATCGCGCGATTTTTGCAGTAAACCGTTTGAATTATCTGAAAACCAATAAATTAGTGAAAAATAAGAAATTAGATGAAAAAGTGCTGGAAAATTGGGCATGACCTATTCTAATTTCTTTTAATATCAACATTCACAACATACTTCATCCACAAATAAAAGACAGTTATTCATTCATAACAAATTCAAAGTTCAGAACACAATAAATCCATATATACATAATGTTCATTCACAACAAATCCAAAGTCCATACATAGTTTTCGAAGCACATTTTACTTGTGAATTGTATTCCAATCAAAATATGCATTGTCGCACTCTTCACTTGAGAGTTGAATTCCTCTAGTAGCTAACAACTCCGCTTTGAATTCATTCCAAGATTGTCCCGTTCAAACAGTATTTGTCTCCCATTGTAAGTATAACATGTTATAAAACTTTGAATTTTGCCATTGATAGACCCATTTGATGAGAGGTTGTGTGCTATGATCACCGTACCGATAATTGTAGTACTCATTACCTTGGTTGTATCAGGGATCACTGTCTGGCGCGGAATAGTACGTGCCGTCGTAATGCTGCCTCCCCCCATCGATGTCCTTGGTGACTGTGGAGCACCATGGTCCTCATCCTGTGTAGCATGGGTATAGTCTGTCTCACCTGCAAAAGAAGTGAAGTGTAAGATAAATGAGTCAAAATTAATCGTATGATGCGAAAAAATTGTTACCTGTGAAATGATGAGTTGTGACCGGTGCCTGTGACTCAGGAATCGTATTACCTGATGGGTCTCTAAATGTAGTCCGAGAGCTACTATCATTTGATTCCTGGTAGAGTGGGCTTCGTCTGGCGTCTTCAGAATCTGTGGAGTCGTCGCTGTCTACAATCTTACCTTTCCCTTGGCTTCTTAACCTCATCTTTTTACCACTTTTTTCTGTCTTGCACTTTGAACCTTTCTCTTGCCTATGTGAGTATCACCCACATTTTGATCCGCCCATTCAAATATTGTTGCAGCACGAGACAAGCACAGCAACTGTCTACCAGCGTCATCATTTGTAACAAGATGGCTGGGTACAGGACTGTCAGTCTCGGTGCCCTCTTCATCAAGAACAGGGTCAGAATTGGATCTCCCATGTTCCATCCATTCTCGAATAGGATTTGAAGAATCATACAACAACAGCTTCATGAGACGATCAAATGGATTGGCTTCTGGTGGCTTATATGTCCGTGAAACATCACGCATACGGATCCGAAGGTTGTAGTTAACATACACCAGCTTATGCAATTTCTCATGAGATAATCTGTTACGCACCTTCGTGTGGATCAATGTAAATGTACTCCAGTTGCGCTCACAACTATTGGATGATGCACACTGTGAGACTATCCGTAATGAAAGCTGTTGGAGACGAGGTGTGTCACCTCCAAACATGTTCCATCAAGCTGCAGGAGAAGTATTCTTATCCACTGCCATCCTGTTGGCCAACTCAGTGCCGAATGAACCTTGTTTTCTTCTAAAAATTTCTGCCTCCTGCAAGGCCTGCACACACAAGTCAGTTAATGCTATGCTTTTTTGTAAGTACGTATTACCTGTATTCACAAAGGTATCATTGCAAATATCCACCATCCTACAATTTATAATGTCCATGTACCTCTACATCTCTCGCTCATCATTCCTATAAATGGCTTCATACTCATTTTTACATAAATGATATCTGAGAAGTACTTCACTCAAGGTAGGGCTCTTGTCTTGATCAGTAAACCGAAAAAACGCATATAAAGGTTGCACTGCATCTACCACATGTTTCATTGAATCCCACCATGACATGCTTGCTAGGCAGGAGTGAGCATGCCTTCCGTCCTCAGTATTGACAAATCTACTATTTAAAAATGTCTCAGAACCCATCTATGCCATGAATTTTTCTCTCCGACGAAGCATACTCTCAAGAAACATGTAGTTTGTATCAAAACATGTTGCATTCCATCTTATCAACTCACCATCAATAGCATTGGTCATCATAGAGTGCAACTGATTATGATTATACAACCAACGAGAAATGTTGCGAGCTGACTGTATCATAACTTTATACTTTAGAAACTCACCAATAGCCTTTAGCATTAGATTGATTGTATGTGCCACACATGGTTACCAGACAATATGAGGATACTTATTTATTAGCAGCTTGCACGTCTTTTGATAATTTGAACCATTGTCTGTAATAAACTGCACAATATTGTCTGCACCTACATCAATGCATACTTTATTCATTTTCTGCACAAGAACGTTTCATTGTTCAAAATATCATTGGTACAAATAAAAAAAATAGTTCACAAGAACGTTTCATTGTTCAAATATCATAGGTTCAAATAAAACAAATAGTGACATAGAATAAACATATGTCTCGTACCTTTAATATGAAGTCCGCAGATTAGCTGTGCCCAGTAACATCACATGAGTTGTGAAAAAACATGACATCATTACAGTAGATAATAAGTCTATCAAGCTCATTCCTATAGGGCTAGTCTAAAAGTCACACATAATCGTGACATCGTATATCGGCCACTCTATCTTGAATTTATCGAATTCTTTCTTGATGTCTTGCTCGTTAGCATCAAGATACGTGCCATCTATTTTCCTTCCAGCTGGGCTAGGCACGTCCTCACCTACAAACATCATGACCCACGACATAAATATGATATCATATAACGAAACATGTAACACAATAAAATAAAGGTCTCATACCCCATCTCTGTGTCTCTTTTATAGCACTAACAAAGTATGGACTATCAGCTTTTCTACCAGAAATGGCTTCTGTATGAAATTTTTTTGACCATACACGTCCAATGGTCGACTTTGCTAGCTTGCTCTTCGCAGTCTATGGACCTGTATCGATCCTAGTTTGAATCCGTTCATTATCTGATCTCTGTGATGCGGACCTCCTCATCATACCAAACAATCTAAACTCACCACCTCCCTGCGACGAACCAGAAGTACCTTGCGATGAACCAGCACCAGCACCACCACTCTAAAACTGACCACCATACGAACGGAATTCCTCCTCCTCTCTAGATAACCTCATGGCAGCCTGCATCTCCTCATCGTCCTCCTCATTGACATTTCCTCGACCTGCAACCTGGTGCTGTCTGAGTGTCTGTTTAGCTCGGTCCTTCCTCCGCTCGACGGTTCTATCAAGCTCCCGACGAAAATAATCCCGCACGTCCGTGGGAACATAAGGACACCCAAGTACGCTGCTTTCACAATGTGCCAAATGTTGCTTGAATCGTGTGGCACCACCCCCCTCTCTTCACGGCCTTGTAATATTTGCAACGAAATCCGAGATACACGTTGTCTCCGTGCTCTTAAACTGAATCGGCCTGATCTGACATCTTACAACCAACAATTCCTGAAAATGACCAACTATGTTCTAAATTTGCTAACAAATCGACCAATATTTGAACAAAAAACACAGAAACAACCATCTCATCTTCTCTGCCACAGAAACCCACCAGATCGGACGGCTTTCTACGCTAATCGGACGGCTTACCGCGCAAATCTCGTGGTTTACCGGTGGAGCCGGCTAACCGCCCGAGCCGCGCGGCTAACCGCTCCAACCGGTAGGCTTGCGGAGCGGCCGGCGCGCGTGGCTAACCGTGCTTACCACGCAGCTAGCCGCTGCTCCGACGCGGTTTCTGACGTGCGGGGGGCGGACGGCGCTGTGGGGCGGCGGACGCGCGGTCGCAACTGGCGGACGGGGAAAGGGGTGAGAGGAGAATTGCTGTTGAGGTGGTGTTGAAGATAAAGTTTATTTATATATTTTCCATCCAATTTTCTTCGAATTTTTTCGTCGCCAAAATCAAAATATTTTTAAAAACTGATTCAACCGAGAAATTGCATTTTTCATCTAGTTTTTTTTACATATTTTTTATTTTGAAATCCACCAAAATTTTAAAATTTAAAAAAATTTGAATTCGAAAACCGCTAAACCGTCCAAACCGGATCGGAGCGGTTTTTGCGAAAACCGCGCGGTAAACCGCGGTTCTGAACCCTGCTCCTGTGTTGGGGTCGGCTGCGATGCGGCCCTGCCATCGCTGCCGCGAAGCGGCTTGCGTCTACCGGTGGCCTGACGCGCCGTTGTCCTTCTGGACCAAGACAAGGCCGTGGTGTCTCTCTGTTCTCGCCTGATTCTCATTGAGAACTTCGATTCTGTCGTTGGTCGATTAGCGGAAGTAGCGAGAGCAATAGGTGACTGATAACTTGTTTAGAGCTAAAATTGAGAATGAATGATCTTTCTATTGATTCTGATAAGATGAGTACAATTTATACTAGTAGAAAGGTGTCTGTTAGAAAAAGCACTTCTTCTTAGTGTTCTAAATACTTTACTAATTACAATGCTAATTACATGTCTAATAATCTAATTGATCACTGTGAAATGTTCTGTAACAGATTCGACGCCAGCTTGTGATACGGCTATAGCTTGTAATAGCTTGGTCCTGATCGATCGCCGCGCCCGCGTCTCATCATCATCACGACAACGGGGCCGTCGTCCGCGCCAGGAGTACGGCGGCGAAACCGACGCACGGGGATTGCGTTGCGTCGGCGGCGGCGCCCCCACAAGCGCCAGCCTGGCCATTCATGGGCAAGTGAGGGGACCGTGACCAGCACGATCTGGTCCGGCAGATTGCTCGTTTTGTCGAGATGCTCAAGGGCGGTGCCGTCGTGTAGAAAATGCGGAATCATCAGGCCGCCAGTGCGGTTCCGGGCGTGTTCCAAAAACCCCAACACAGAGATAGTAGTGCGTTAAGTGGTCGTGCGGGTTGTGATCAGATGGACTGGCCCTCACTGGCGTGTTGCTCCGTGGTCGCAATGCTACAAGCATCCTTACGACGGACGCGCTACGGCGCTCGGCCCTTCATATTGATGATGGGCTTTGCGTGAAACCCCACCCAACGAACTAGGCCCACCTGTTGGTTACTGTAGCGTCGCTAATGTGCTTGGAGCAATTCATTGGGCCTGCTTGTGCCGTTCTTTTTTTTTCTTTCTTTTTTTTGGTGAACACTTGTGCCGTTCAGTTGATCAGAGAAGAATTGAGCAGTGGAGAGTTTTGGGCCGGACCTAATGGACCGGCCTAAAAGGTGGCACCAGCACATGTAGGCCGCGTCACAAGCAGGGAGGGGACCAGCCAGCCAGGGCCAACACTTGATTAATCAACGGGCCTACGCGTAATTTACGAGCGAATTGAATTGTGCCCTGAAACCACCTCAGGCCAAGTTGGGTCAACGGTCCGCACCCGATCCGAAAGGATGAACCACGTCAACCGACTCGGACCAATCGCGCGTCCATCACACACGGCGACTTGAATTGTTTTTAGTGACACACTGACACGACTCTCTAGCAACAGATAAAACCCCAAAAACATTTCTCGAGTTTGGCGGATATTCGCACGGGCGGAGACCCAGTCATTCGTTGCCGCACGTCATACTGTGTCAGTACTCTGTTGCCGTCTTTCCTTGCTTCTCTCATCTGAAAATCGTTGTAATCAGCGCGGGTAACTCCCCACTAAAATTGGATCCCGCACAATCATCCCTCAAAAAAGCGATCAGTTTATACACGTCTTGTCGTCTTGACGAGTCCTTACTCTCTCTCTCTCTCCTCGGCCCCTCTGCCTCGTGGTGCGGTCGACGCCCGCCTGGTCTCCTGCCATCACCTCGCCGGCGATGGCGAACACCGGCTCCCCGGGAACCGGCGGACGCCGGAGGTGCGGCGCCGTGACGCGCGTGGACCTCTTGACCGTCCTCGTCGCCGCGATGCTCTGCTCCGCGTCCTACTGCCTGGGGATATGGCACAACAGCCGCGGCGCCGCGGACAGCCGCGTCCTCGGCCCGAGCGTCGCGGCGGCGTGCGGGGGCGACGAGCCGCTCGACTTCGAGGCGCACCACAGCGCCGAGGGAGCCGGGCTCTCCGTGTCCGTGTCGTCGTCGTCGTCGAAAGAGACTACTACAAGCACGCGACGGGCATTGCGAGGCGCCGCACCAGCCGGCGACTGGTGGGCAGGGCGCATCGACGGCGGCAGCTTCCGGTTCGTCCGCGCCGTCCGTGGGTAGGCGTCGATCGACCCTGTGTGGTCCGGCCTCCGTGCAACGCGCGCGGCTCCGGCTCTTGGTCGTCGTCGATCCCAATGGACGGCGGTTTGTTCTGTTTCTGCGCGGAGTTCTTGCGTTTTAGCCCTTTTCCAGTGTTTTTTCCCCCGTGAGAAAGAATGTTACGTAGAGGTACAGAGGGTCGATGTGAAAAAATACATTTGCAGTGATATAGCGACATGGACGTGGCGGAGGTTTGGTGAACTAACCAAAGAGTGTTATGCTTGTTTTTTTGCTCTTTTTCCTTGTAGAGTAGGTACAAGCGTGTGTTGTGACGAAGGTTTAAAAAAAACAGGTAAAAATCAGTCGGTTTTTACGGTTTTTAATGAAATTAATCCTGTTTGATTTATGAGGTTGACCAATTTTCGGTTTAATAAATTAAAAAAAATTGAAAATTCAAAAACTAGCCAGTAAATCGGTTAAATCGAGCGGTAAATCGAAAAAACCGGTAAAAAAACTATTTTAACCGATTTGATTTCAAATTAAAAAATGGTAAACTGAAAAATCCACTGAGTTGGTTTTTTTAAAAAAAACTTAATTTTCGAATTTGCTCGGTTTTTATAATTTACTGTAGCGGTTTTTTTAATTTTCGCAAAAACTGGCTAAACCACCAAAATACGATTTTTGGCGTCTGAACCGTTTCTGAAACCTTGGTTGGGACGGCAGGCAGGTTTGCACTTTTTATTTAGGAGTAGCCGACCAAATGAAGCAAGGACATGTTTGTCCGATGCACCTAAACACATCAGACTTACACAATGGCACGTCATTTTCTTGCGAGTAATTATGGCCGCCGCAGGCCCGTATCGTGATACTGCTGCCTCTCCTCCGTTGATCAGTTCAGATTTCAGACGAGAGCATGAAGCTCCTCTGCTTGTGCGATGCCAGTTCCATCGGATTTCCGCAATCTTACCCGCCTTGTATTACTGTACAGCGGACCAGACACGGAGGATCCGAGTCGATCGTCCTCGGCGTTGGAAGAACAATCGCGTGCCCGTTGCGGCGACGTGGCGCCCTGGTCACCTCGCCAGGCCCCGCCGGCCCGGGGGGATGTTGCCCAGGAGCGAGGCGGCGAGAGCTCAATAGGACTCATCACAGAAACTTGCTAAGGCCCAGTAAGCACTTATGTTGTAGTTGTACATGTAGGCCAGTTTCAACAATTCCTGGAGTCCAAATAGAATCAAACTGGGCCATTTCCTCTGTCACGGCATCGAAGAGAATCCTTAACCACGGCAGTGTTCCCGACGATCAACAGGAACGTTGGATCCTGTAGGCTGTAGCTTCCGGTTCCGGCATGAGGAGGAGCCCGCAAAAGAATGGTAGCCGGCGGGCGGCGGCTTCCTGGTTGTAGGAAGAAACCTTGTTTGCGAAGCAGCATTGAGATCTAGCTTCGTCACGCTTCAGCACCAATCTCTCCGTCTCGAACTCGAAGTTCCCATCTGCGAATCAGAAGGAACCCCGAACATCTCGTCTCTTCAGCTTCTCGTTTTCTGCTTCGGGACAAGGGACAACAGAGGCAATCGATGAAAACACAAACAGCAGAGCGCACATGCGCGGGCAAGCGAAAGATTCCACAACTATGACACTTGGCGTTTGCATCTCATCTCGTCGGCGCGGGTTCTGGCACGGCAGGCGGCATCGGAATGCGTCGGAGCGATGGCGCTGCTGCATCTGAAACTGACAGCGCGATGCTTCGGAACAGTTTCAGGGTTCTTGCGGATCGAGAGCGCTGCTGATCAGCGTTGAGGTTTGCCCTGTCCTCTTTTTTGGTCGCAGAAACACGAATACATGCAAGTTCAGAGAATATATTATAGTATTTGTCGTCGTTCTGACCACTGATACAGTAAAAATATACGATCGTAGAGGCGATGTGTCTTCGTATTCAATGTGATCTGATTTAAAAAAAATTTATCTAGTTCAGACCACCTCGAGTGATGTAATACCTTATATTTAGAGAGCAGATTATCTCGATGATAATGTTACAAAGGCTAAATTCTCTCTTTACGAGAGGATTCAGAACTGATGGAGGGAGATTGAAACGTTGATGAGTGAGGTGCTCACCTGAAGAGATGCGAGAATCCTGAGTTTTAGTCGAGTTCGTTGATTTGTTCTTTGTAGTCTTGTTGATTTGTTATCTTGTGTCGTGTGTCTCTATCGCTCCTCGGGTCTCTCTTTATATAGGAGAGGGTCCGGCATTACTGATGGTGGCGCTTGTTCGGCACTGCAGTGCCGGCTACAGTGCTGTCGTGTTTTATTCAGCAGCTGTTGCAGCATTTTACTGGAGTATTGCCGTGATGAATCCCGTCTCGTCCCGTCGGAACGAATGGCGGTTGACCACCAAAATAAATATGCTTTTTCACCGTACCTACTCTTCAAGGGTTGCTCTCTGAGGGTCGGTTTTTAGAGGTCGGAGTCTTCGTGCGCCTCAAGGCGGTTAAGATTTGACTGTCGTAGATCGCCGTCTTGAGGTCGGATAGCGCGGTTGTCGACCCTTAATTCGGAACTTCACGTGTATAAGTGCAGACTATCAGATATCTGAGGTACGTGATCTCCACAATATTAAAATGGTTCACGGCAAAGGCGCGCGAGAGACGACATTGGAATCTTGAACGTTGGTGCTACGTCTGCTCTACTCTAACGAACGTTTCGGTGGATCTTAATCTGTGTTTAATTACTCTATCCAACCTACTCTTGTTGATGCAGGTGCCGCTGAAGATCGGCGTCAAGTCCAACGCGATTCCCGTTCCAGTTCCGGGGGAGGGGAGACGAACCGAACCAACAGAACGAGAGTGAGAGGTTGGCGAGCGACCGCCGGGAGGCCTCGGCCCGGTCGGAAAATCGCGGCTGCTGGCAGGGGAGAAAACGGACGGGTGCGGCCGAGGAGGGGGTCCGGCGCGGGCGCCATCACGGCGGTGGCAATGATTGGGCTCGCACCCGGGAGCTTTGACCCGCGACCACCTCACCTGTGCGAGCCTAAAAATTCCGGTTGGATATCTTTTGTACTTTGCACCCCGAATCTTCGCCTAATCGGTCAGGATCTGCGCTTGGCTTGAAAGTTCAAACAAATATTATAACAAAGGATCACCGAGTATGCAAAGGGCCTAATTCGCCACGACCGTCTCTGCATGTCCCGTGGATAAATTTACAAGTTGCAGTGGTGAAGCTTGAATGACAAACAACACGGTGCCTCACTTCAAAACAATATAATAGTTATTCTGTTTTAAAATTATTGTCACCGATCAATAATAATTTTAAAATGAAGGAATAGTTTCCAAGTAATACTTAGTCAATTATATTTAATTTATAAAGCAAAAAAAATTTTGAGCCCTAGGGCATATGCACTAGGGTCAATAAACCTAGGTTCGTCGTTTTAAGGTCTCATTGGGCAGAGCTTCTAGCTCATGATTATCATACAGATTTATGGGAGCTCTGCTAAACACTGTTTTTTAAAAAAAAGTGATTCTTGTCTGATTTGTGTGAAGTGATTCTTTAAAATGAACTAAAAAGCTGAAAGCTAAAAAAAATAGCTTGCCCTGATTTTGTGAAGTGATTCTCTGCCTTATTCTAAGAGTTTATCCTAAGAAATCAAAGAGAATCACTTTCAGCCACAGAATCACTTTACATAAGAATCAGAAGTGAATTCAAAAAATCAAGAGCTGAGAGGTCTATCAAAAGGGCCCTAAACATAGACCTAAGTACAATGGGATGAATCAAAATATGACATCGCCCTACTACTCACACCTTAATTTTAACATCGCTGCTCTCATACACACTTAAATAGATATTCCTATTTTGTGAGCAACACGGTCTCATGATCTCTTTCATACATACCACGTTCTAAATTAGTTGGCAAAACCCATCTTTAAAGTGTTTCAGCACGATCACCAAGATACTCAGTCTATCTTGATTTACTTGTTGTTTTGGGTCTGAGCATGAAATTAAAAAGGTGAAAATTTGAGATGTATTGAAAATTAGGAGTAGACAAATAGAAACAGAGATGTGTTAAGAATAAAGAAATGTGTATTGTAGGAGTGGTTATTTGCAGTATAAGCATGGTGAGATGAGTAGCATATTGATATTGCAAAACTATAGTGTTATAAAACAATTTATGTTTGATTATGATAGAACAAAACGAGCTTACAATGTTTATCTTGTTGTTCGCTAGTACGCTACCAGGAGTCGTAGTTATTATAGCATTTTGTCATTACTTACAACAAATTATATACCTACTATCATCAACTCTAAGATAATGGTAGTTTGCTATGAAATATTCAATTACTTCATAGTAGACTTAAGCAGAATTTAAAATCAATAGCTCTGCAATAGCATCCTGCTTTTTCATTAATAGTTGAGTTATGCTATCATTATCATGTGGATGAGCATAAACCACTATGATATAATGACATTCCTTCACAATGAATCAGGAGTCCATATGGTTTAATGGTAGTTAAGGCCACTGTTGATCAATTTTCATTTTTTTTCTTTCGTATCTGTAAGCTTGTTATTGTCAAGCTAATTTTCTTATCTAGTTAGACGATACAGTAAATATGCATATTATTCATGATGAAAAACTTACTCCATATGCTCTTAATATTATCTTTAACACATTCATCTTATTTTAAAAATATAATATATATCATACTATATTTCATATTTTATTTTATTATTAATGTTATTTAAAACATAACTTATAATTTATATATTTAAAATAAAAATTTAAATAAGATAAATGGTTAAAATAATGTTAATAATCAACAATAAGAACAATTAAAAAATGGAGGAAGTATATTTGCACATTCAGCTCCAAAATCATTGAAGAGAGGGCCGTTCAGCCAAATTAAAAACTGGGTAATGCACAAACAACAAAACCATTTGAATCACAAGCACGACCAGACGATACCACAAAATGCCCGGGTGCGAAATGCAAAGGCCTCGAAACTTTGCCTTTCCGGCGACCATCACCAACAACCGGAGGAGAGAGAGCGCGAGTCACAGAGCTAAAAAAAGCACCGAGAAATCTAGTGGTGCAGCGAGCGAACCCTTCCCCCTTCTTCCTCCCCACTCCGAAGTTTTTCACCTCTCCCCGCTCCCCGCGGCGACGACCCCCAGAAGCTTCGCGAAGCTTCCTGGGCCTTCCTCGCCGCCGTCCCTCCCAGATCGCCGCCTCCGGCATCGTTGAGGCTGCGTAGCGAAGGCGCTGGAGGAGGAGGAGGAAGCGGAGGAGTAGCGGCGCGGGGACGACGGAGGCGGGGCGAGGCTAGGGTTTGCGGTCAGGGCCAGGTCGGGGTCCGGCTGCGGCGGCCGGCGCCCCGTGTGGAGGAGGATGCATATGATGCGGCGGCTTAAGAGCATCGCCTCCGGCCGCTCGTCCGTCTCCGATCCGGTGAGGGCTCGATCTCCCTATCCTCGGCCCGCGACTGGTGGTGCGGCCAACCGCATTGTGTGTTTCATAACGCGTGGCTAGGCTCTGGGATCGTTTCCGCGATTCGCTCAACCATTCCTCGCGGGCGAGCCGTTGCTGCTTCGTGTCGGCTGCTGTCTCTTGCCTTACGAAAGCATTGCATATCCTGTTGCCGCATCAGGTGGCATGCGCTTTATTTTGCTTGGGCGGATTTGGCATTGAGTTGCTTGCACTGTAACGGCGACATCTTGTTTGTTTCTGCTGAGGAATTTATTTTTTCTGGCTAGTTTAAAGGCGGTTTTGGCTGTAACGAGTCAGCAATGCGAGTTCCATAGGTTCATTTTATCATTTAGACAATGGATGTAGCCTACCCGTCCAGGCTTTGCTGGTAAAGGATAAGGTGCAGGTTCCAGATTGTTCTCTGGTTTAAAATTTTCACATGGATATAATTTACTATACGGATTAAACTGGATTTGGCTTTTGTTTTGGGGAAAATGGGAAATGGTAGCTATTAAATTGAAGGACTTTGGTTTTCTCATTCTGTAATAAATGATAAATACTACTCGTACAGAATCAAGGAAAGAATAACCAGTTCTCTCAATGGCTGTCTGCTGACATTGCTATGAAAAATTGCATTCCTTTTGTTAGGGTGGTGACTCTGGCTCCAAAAGGCCAAAATTTGACCAGGATGGAGCAGGAGATATTGTTATCGAGCCACACCTAACTGATGACAAAGCAGTAAGGATAGACCAAGAATCATCATCTTCTTCCAATAGAGATGCTGAAGCAAGCACATCCACTAGCATGAAGCCTGTTAAAACTGAAGAAGCAGGGGCAGATCTTCTTCCAAAAGAAATGAATGACATGACAATTAGTGATGATAAAGTGGATGGTCATAATGACAAGGTTTCAATTCCATTCACCCACAGTTTGTTGACCTCATAGCGTTTCTACTTTTGGTTCTTATGTTGTCATATCTGACTGTAGGAAAGTGAAGGGGTTACAGTTGATGGAAATGGAACTGAGACGGGACAAATTATCGTGACAACAATAGGAGGCCACAATGGGAAACCAAAGCAGGTATTAACCTATATCTTCATGCTGTCTCATGCATATTCTAGCATTGTATATCCATCCTACCTTATATTTGTAATGGCTTCAAATTTGCATTTGAAAAGAAATTCATACTACATTCCTTGTTTACAACGCCCTACTTCATTCTTTGCTTAGAACAGTATATTGTCAACTGCAAATATTGGATCATTGATATGGGTGCTAACTGTGTTACAGAAGGTCTCATACATGGCAGAACGGGTTGTAGGTACCGGTTCATTTGGTGTAGTTTTTCAGGTATGATATTTTTAATCATTTTGCCTATAATTCTTATTTCCCATTAATGGAAATTTACTATGCTGTGGCCAAATTCATTGACCATATCTGCTATAACAGGCAAAATGTTTGGAAACTGGTGAGACTGTTGCAATTAAAAAGGTGCTACAAGATAAGCGATACAAGAATAGAGAGCTTCAAACAATGCAGCTACTTGAGCATCCTAATGTAGTTCAGCTAAAGCATCACTTCTTTTCTACAACTCAGAGGGGAGAAGTTTACCTGAACCTTGTACTCGAATTTGTATCCGAGACCGTTTATCGTGTTGCCAAATACTACAATCGAATGAACCAGCGTGTACCCATAATATATGTTAAGTTGTATGCATATCAGGTTTGAGAAGATGTTCCCTTTCACTTCAGATCTTTCAATATTTTTGATTTTTTGATTATTGAGTAATGGATGCTTATTACTTCTGATAGATGTGCCGTGGACTTGCATATCTCCATCGTGTAGTTGGTGTGTGTCATCGTGATATTAAGCCTCAAAATCTACTGGTAGGTTCTCTAAACTCCTTTATTTTATATTGGGGCAGCCCTACTGTGCTGGTTTCATGTAATTTTTTTTTTCATCTTTTGATCATTTGGCTACCATCTTTCATGTAATACTTCAAATACATGTAGAGTGTTTGCAGGTTTTATCGTGCAGATGTATCTGTTTGCACTTAAATTATTTTCTTTTCTGTTTCATGTAAACCGCTGCACATATGTCATTGTTTTTTTCTACCAACTTTGCAGGTCAATCCTCATACACATGAACTCAAAATTTGTGATTTTGGGAGTGCTAAGAAATTGGTATGTTTCTTCCGCACTTTTTTTTTTTGACATTTCTATCATTCCATGCATTGAATGATGATAAGCTCGATTTCAGGTCCCCGGTGAGCCGAACATATCATACATTTGCTCCCGGTATTATAGGGCTCCTGAACTTATATTTGGAGCTACAGAGTATACCACTGCAATTGATATCTGGTCTGTTGGTTGTGTAATTGCTGAGCTTATGATTGGTCAGGTATATAATCTCGGTCCACAAGTTCTTTGCTTCCTGCTTATTATACTCTCTGCGTAAAGGGAGGGATACATCTTGGATTTTTTTCCTTCTTTGTAGACTTACCACTATAGAATCTATTGGCCTCTATTTTCCTTTTTCTAATTACAGCACTAAATTATAGAAATACAGCCATGAAATTAGGATTTTAGGAAATGATCAGCATTGTCTAGCATTCACCTTCTGTTATTGTTCATCAAATGCTCTTTCTTCCATCAGCTGACCCTTTTTGTTGATGTCTATTCCCCACATTTACAGCCCCTATTTCCTGGTGAAAGCGGTGTTGATCAACTTGTGGAAATAATAAAGATTTTGGGTACTCCAACAAGAGAAGAAATCAGGTGCATGAATCCGAATTACTCGGAATTCAAGTTCCCACAGATTAAAGCCCATCCTTGGCACAAGGTTTTTGGATCTGTACTCTTTGGTTTTTTAGCTTGGCTGTTAATTGTAACATGCTAACCTAGTTTTGTTTTTGTAGCTTTTTGGTAAGCGCATGCCGCCTGAAGCTGTTGATCTTGTGTCAAGGCTACTTCAGTACTCACCAAATTTGCGATGCACAGCTGTAAGACTGAGTCCAAGATCTGCACTGTTTGAAATCAATTAGTATAGAAGATTGCCTCTTTATTCAAAGATCCATTTTCTCTCTAAGCTGAACAAATTATTTTTGCTATATTCCAGCTGCAGTTGAAGCATTAGTATGAGTGACCTTTTTAAATTTAGGGAGACTATTTTGAGAACCTCGAAAGTTCAGTAAACATATTTTCATATATTTCCAGGTTGATGCTTGTGCCCATCCCTTCTTTGATGAACTCCGGGACCCTAAGGCCTGCTTGCCAAATGGACGACCACTGCCACCATTGTTCAACTTCGCTGCAGCTGGTAATATTTAGCACTAATAAGTTAATATTGTTAATGTTTCATTGCTGACCTGCTCCCTTAAACCTGCCATTGAATTGCGGGATGCAGAACTAGAAGGGCTCCCTATTGAACTTGTCCACAGGATCGTTCCTGAATACATGAGGAAGTGAAAAGAGATGAAGTGGCTGCAAAACTCTGTTTAGGCCGACCGAGGACTGTGGGGCCAAGCTATGGACCGCTATGGAGTACGGAATAGCTAGCTAGCTCTGCTGCGCTAGATGTAAAAAGAGCCGAAGTCCCTCATTGGCACGCCACCAAGGATGAGCGTAGTGGCAGATCTTATGTTTGCTCGTTGCCCATGGTGAATATGCGAGGCTGGCTCGTACCCTGCACATCTTTATCATGTGCGCGCGTATGTTGTATTATGTGATTCATGCTGAACAAAGTGATAAAGTGAATTCAGAGTGTTGCTTTGATGGCTGGAAATCCCAGAACGTGACTTTTGATTATTTTGCGTGACTCTATTTCCATCACATCGTTTTCTTACCAGTATACAAATCTGCCCAGTATTGTCTTGCGTGTTGTAGCTGATAATTTCTGCTCCCTGAATTGAATGTCTCAGATCCTAGGCTCGTAATTGATTCTTCAATTTGTTTTTTGTTTGAAGAATCTCAATATCTTTCATGATCGATACCTTTGACTTGAGCGAGTTGCCGACAATTGCATAAATATGCATTGCTTGTCCCCAGGTCTAGGGTGACCAGATCTGGTACCGACGAACTGGGATCTGTCTAAAACAAACAATCCCCTTTTTTACTTACATGTGCCTCTATTACGACCTTATTTAACTGCGCAAGATGAACAGAACTTTTTTTGTTTGTGTTGCACGACACTGAATAACAGAGCAAGATAAGTAAGAAGTTTTTTTTGTGTGTTTGCCAAATTACCTTTGGGTCACCAATCTGGAAACTTCAGAGAATTCAGTCGCTGAACGGAACTTCACCAAGAGCCCAAAAGCATATCTTTTGTAGATGGGACAATTGACAGGATTTCTTAAGACGAACAATTGACAGTTTGAGTAAATTAAAAAAGAACCATGGCGACAAGTGGACACGGCTCCAATGTTAGTCGGAGTACTAATGTTTTCTTTTGTTGGATAAGATAACTGAGTGTAAAAGGGGCGTGGCAGTATACCAAAAAGGTCTGGCATTCTATACTCTCTCTTTTTTTTCTCGCGCTCTTGTAACATTCAATTCGTTCCCGCCCGGATCAGCGCACAGAAATGTAGTTGTAATATAGTTGTCTCTAACAATCCCCCATGGTTGTAACCACAGGCAGGAGCTAGTAGCTACTGAACTCACTTGGAAGATGCAAGCCAACAGTTCCACGTCCCTACCAGTGTGATGCAAGGACGCACTCACGCTCTTAATTTAACCACGACGGGGCGCCAAATCATGGACTATCACCAATGATGACGACTTGTTTAACACGTACTCCGAGTACGTTTTAGACTAAAAAACTCCATTAGATCTTTGTGATCTTGGGCGCTAGTGCTCGTCAGGCACAGCGAGCGCCGTGCATCTGCCTCTGAGAGAAAAACTTTGTCTTCAGGTCCCGTGTCTTCTTGTCCGTTAATTTCCGTCTGTTCGGCGGAGTCGCGGACAGACCCGCCGTCCCGTCACAAACCAGAGACTTGCGAACACGCAAGGTAGACCCGACGCGCCAACCGCGCGACCCCACAGCCGTTCCGTATCCTGTAACCACCCCCTTGTTTTGTTTTGCACCCTTAATAAACTCTGTTAAAATTGCTAGTAATCACCTTCTACTGCTAGAGATTTGTAATTTAATCAACTGTGGATGAACATCTTTGCTGAATGGGAAGCGAATTGAGGAAACGAAATGAAAACTTGTGTTCAATACTGAAAGCGATATCTGTGGCTCACCTTTTCTAGATAAGAGATGAGATGACCGACCAGCTGTTCTTCGTCCGTAACAGAAAGTGAGAAGGATGCGAGCGTAGGCACGTGAATGTTAATCATGCAGATCAACTTTGTGTCAGGCGCTAAGCACAATCACAACTCACAAGATCACATCCACACATGCTTTGCTTACTCCACTTGATTTCAAAATATAGACATCGTAAACTTATAACACCATCTTTAACTATTATTATTATTTTTAAAAATAATTATATATGTAAATATTAATCTTGTGTAAAATATCACTAATATTAAAGCAAATTATAATAAACATATAATATTTTCATGTTTTTAATAAGACAAATAGCAAAAAATGATATAAGAGTTAATAGTGTCAATATTTTAAAAATTGGGTCGAGTACTAAGCAGTTCTTGTCGAATGCTACCAGGGTTTATAAAACTGCAGTAAACCGCGCAAAAACTGCGGTTTTCGATCAAACCGCTGCGGTACGGTTTTGTAAACCGATCGATTTTCGTTCGAAAACCGTTATTGGCACTGTAGCAAAAACGGTAAACCGCTCGGTTTTAGCGGTTAGCTCATCGGTTTTTGACGGTTTCAAAAACCGGTACTGTAGCGATTTTTTGAACCTTGATGCTACCTCTACCTGTAATCCACATGACTACTCCATGAGTGAGTGAGTGAGACAAACTGAAAGGCCAGTGAACAAAATTCAAAATTTTCCAAATAATATAAAAAGGCGACGAGTGAGAAAATGGAAAAGGAAAAGCAACGAAGGGCCTTCAGTTCCGTACCATTCCACCTCCCCCCTTCTCCCGGAGCTGCGAAATTTTGAGACCCCAAACACAAGTCGCGAAGACCACCCACCCCACTACCACCGGCCGGAATTCCCGCAAATTACAAAAGCGCCCCTCGCCGTCGGCGAGCAGGCACGGGCGCCGACGCGGCGGCGGATTCCGGGCTTCCTCTCTGCCGGCGCGCCGCGTGGTCGCGGAGGACTAGCGTTGCCGCCGTCGCGGCCAGCGATGGGCAACTCGCTGGGGTGCTCGGCCTCCGGCGAGCGGCTCGTGTCGGCGGCGCGCGACGGGGACGCCGTGGAGGCGCGGATGCTGCTGGAGCTCAGCCCGGCCCTCGCGCGCTACTCCACCTTCGGCGGACTCAACACCCCGCTCCACTTCGCCGCCTCCAAGGGGCACCTCGACGTGAGTGTGATCTCCTCGCGTTGCCTTCCGTCGTTTGAGTGTTTTTGTTCTGATTCGATCGCGGATTGTGGGCTGGCTTTCCGTGCAGATTGTCACGCTGCTGCTGGAGAAAGGTGCTGATGTTAACGCGCGGAACTACTGCGGCCAGGTAGATCTTTGTGTTTTTTTTTCTCTGGGTTACAAAAGTTTGATCTTTGTACTTCACTTATCTTTGTGCTAGAAGATCAAACAAATGTTAAGATCTGAAATGTAGTGATGATGAATTTGGCAGCTCTTTTGCCATGCGAAGATTCAGTTTTAGGTAATTTCTTATATGTTGCTGTGTTTAGCACTGCGGACAAGACTCCTCCAAATTAGATGTGCTAATACGCTTTTTCCCATTCTCTGGGACCGAACCTTAAGACTAGACTTTGTTCATTTCTTTGGTGTTTCTCAATGGAATTGTTGGGTGATTGGTTTCATTTGTTTGGATGGATGTTTCAAGACTGCATTGATGCACGCCTGTCGGCGTGGACACTGGGAGGTGGTTCAGATGCTTCTACTCTTCAGATGCAATGTATGACGTTCAGTAATATGGTTTTTCTCATGTATTACATTCTGCCTACCTTGTGGGTGCTGACCGTTGCGCGTGTTTGGGTTGCTCGGAAGGTTGCCAGGGCAGATTACTTGAGTGGTCGAACGGCGTTGCATTTTGCAGCACATGATGGATTTGTTCGGTGTGTCAGGCTTTTACTTGCGGACTTCATCCCAAGTGTTTCCTTGGAGGAAATTGCCTCGTCAGTGGTCGATGGTGGTGATTCTCAGGCAAATAATGGAAGCAGTCCTAATTCTTCATTGGGACAGAAGTTTAATGAATCGTATGTACTGTCAGTGGATGATAACGTACAGTTTGAAATAAATTTCTACTAACGCCATGTGTGTTTTAGTGCTCGTGTTAGGTTCATCAACAAGCCTGCTGATGGTGGTGTTACAGCGCTTCATATGGCGGCGTTGAATGGTCATTTTGATTGCATGCAATTGTTGATTGACTTAGGTGCCAATGTATCAGCTGTCACGTTTCCTTACGGTACTACGGCGAATTTGATAGGCAAGTGGTGATTTTTTGCTTGGATGCCATGCATTATACAATGTTATTTACCTTACCTCAAATGAGTTTTAACTAAATTCTGGTGGCACAGGAGCTGGCAGTACTCCTTTGCATTATGCAGCTGGTGGAGGGAGCCAGGAATGCTGTGAGGTAATTTTTGTCGCAGAGCAGCACCGCCTTTGGAAGATTACTTGTTTTCAGTTACAGTAGTCTTGAGAGGGATTGGTTTGTTCTAATATGCAGTGGTATTACTCTTGCAGCTACTATTATCAAAAGGCGCTAGCAGACTGACACTCAACTGCAATGGGTAAGAATTTGAAAATCATGAGTCAAACTTAGCACTACAATTGTTGAATAAGTTTACTTTATTTTTATTTAATATGTTTCTTGTGTTTAGGTGGCTTCCCATTGATGTTGCTAGAATATTTGGACGTCGTTGTTTGGAGCCATTGCTTTCTCCAAACTCAAACTCAAGTATCCCTCTCTTTCAACCGTCCAGTTACCTTGCCTTGCCACTCATGAGCATACTGAACATAGCCAGGTTAGACCTTGCAACTCATCACTTGTTACTTTTCTAAGTGACAAGTGAAATATAAAAGTTCTTTTATGGACAATGATTTCTATGCTAAAAAGCTTTGGTTATGCGATTGTATGTTCAATGCTTTTTGAAAAAGTAAACATAGATGCTTTGTGAACAATGATGCCTCTTCTTGTTGTATTATTTTCACAGCATTTCCAGATATGGTTACTTTCATAAAGGAAAGTTGTGTTGGCTGAATATGGTGCAAATATTGCCGTTCCTTCACCTTTAGTCTTCATAGCATAGTTAGCTGTCTTACTTGGTTATTGGGTATGTCTAGTAAATCATAAATTGAGTCGATTAGCTGGACATAATTGTGGCAGTTCCATCTTGGTTATGCTTGGTGTTTCTCCACTAGAAACAATACTACTCAAAAGTGCTTCATATTAAGATCCTTCGATGATTAATACATATTTTTATATGTGTATCTATAGAGAATTTGGTTTGCAACATACAGTAACCTCTGTGGATGATAGTGACCTTTGTGCTGTTTGCCTTGAAAGGTCATGTTCTGTAGCAGCAGAAGGTGCGTATCATACGTATATTATTACACCTGTGTGGATATTATCTCATTTGGTCATTTCTGCAGTTCTTTTGATATGTAATTGGGTTATTTTCTTTACAATTTCATGAGGAGATGTCTGTCCACTATGAAAATAGTCTAATCTCTGTTTTTGTTGTTTCGCTTTTTTAGTGTTCATATTTATTTTCCAAGTCTGTAGATACACTGATTATTTAATCAAAATCTGCTAAACACTTGAGCTTATTTATTTGTACTAACTTATAACATATAACTAGTCAATAAGGAGTCGAGGATTGATTTAGTAGTATACCATGCTGATGATGCACCTTTATGTTTTCAGTGACATAGTGATTTCACTTTTGATCTGTTCTGATAAACTGAGCTAGGGATGACTCTTCTTTAATAATTATTGCGATCATGACACATTACATAAGATGCCAACAGTTTCAGAAATTATATATTTTTGCCATGAAAACCTCGTAAACGGTGAGAGTAGCACGAAAGTGATATTAAAAATAAAACACTGATATCTGTTGTTGCTTGACTGTTTGGAAATCTTCTACACTTTGAAAAAGTTGTAGTATGTTTTAGTACTTCTGCTTGATTATGTGACCTTCATCAACACTATACTCTCTTTTTTCAGGTTGTGGTCATGAGTTTTGCATCAAGTGTGCGCTCTATCTTTGCTCGACTAGCAATGTCCGTGTTGAGTTCACAGGTCCACCTGGGTCGATCCCATGTCCTCTCTGTCGGAATGGAATAATGTCATTCACCAAATTACCGAGCACACCAACAGAAGGGCTAAAATCAAGCTCATCGCTCACATTTTGCAATCCATGCATTCTAAATACCCGATCTGTGGACTCGCCAGCAGCTATCAGCAAATCGGAAATCAGGCGCAACCGTGTGGCAGCTGTCTCTTCTGAGCTAGTTTGTCCACTCACCTGCAGCCCATTCCCATCGTCGGCCCTCCCAACCTGCAGGTGCAGCGACGATGATCCATGTGGTGATGCAGAAGGACAGGATGGTTCTGAGGTCCAATCTCCTCGGCCCTCGCACAGTGCAAATATGGAACGGGACAAGAGGGGAGAGGAAGATCTTGACCGGGCAAGCTGCTCCAGCATGTTCTGGAGTCGAAGGAGCTGCCACAGGGAGCAGCAGTGTAATGCAGAAATCAATGCGTGATTCTTCATTTCTGGTTGTGAATATATTTGAATTTGTAGCAGCTCAATGTGGGAGATGCAGCCGGTTGATTTTCCTCCCCAGCTGTGGTTCTTTTTCCTGTTTTCAGCCAACATATTCTTGATTGGTGAATCGTGCCGCCTTTGCAGCCGTAGTGTGTACTGTACTGTAACATTTTTGTTACGATAAGTCATGTGCTGTGAATCTACTAGTACTAGATAGTTTGAATGTCGCTAGTTTAATGTCCTTTGTAGCTGTATGTAAATTACTACAGATGTTGGATTCAGTTGTTTTCTGAATATGATGATAAATATTTATGTACGAGTCAAATTGCCTTCTAGTGACATACTACTACTTCCGTTCTTTAACTGATATCGTTCTTGACTTAAATTCAATTTTGACCATTTGTTTTATTCAAATTTTTTTTGATAAATTTCATATATTTTAATATAACTTAATTTATTATTAGAGTTATTTGAATCACAATTTAAAATTTAATATATTCGAGCAAATTTTTTTATTAAAATAAATAATTAAATTTGAATTTAAAAGACAACCGCGACATCAGTTATGAAGTACTATAAAGAACTGCATTCACTCTGACCAACTCCATTCACTCGCTCCAGTTTGTACACTACAGTAGTGGCTGTCAGCATTGCTTCTAGAATTGTATCTACAGCATATGCTTCTACTTGCAGATGCTACGTCGGCCGGGCTGGCGCCTTTACGCTGACGGTGGCGCCGGCAGCAGCGTGCTGAAGATCCTGTCTCCGAGCCCTGGCACCGCCGACAAGAAGTGCCCCGCACCGGCAAGCTCGTGGTAGTTAACCCAGCCGAGCCGGCGGCAAATGTGTCTCTGCAGCTGCACCGGCACGACGCCGTCCTCGTCGCCCTGGAACAGGTGCACCGGGAACGGCGGCTCCTCGAGGTCGGTCGGCTCGAACTCCGGCCACCTCCCGAACATGACGGCCATGTCGCGGTAGAACGACTCCTGCACCCCCTGCTGCGTCGCCAGCCTCGCCTTCTGCACACACACATACCACGAGAACAACACGAGACCACTGCAAATCAGCACATCCGTCCACGAGAGAAAGAGAGATGCATCTGAACGGTCGATCAAGCCGAAGCGGCTTCGGAACGAACCTTTTGGAACATTCCGCTGGAGAGGGCCGCGACGCGGTTCTTCTCGTCGAGCGCGTTCGGGAAAGAGCCGGAGCCGTCGATGACGGTGGAGGTGGGCAGCCACGTCTGGTTCATCCACCAGTGCAGCAGCCACGGTGCGTAGTACGAGACCCTGAGCGACCACTGGTCGCCGGTGGGCTGCATCCTGTACAGCTGCCGGGCCAGCCCCCGCGGCAGCCCCGACCACCGGTAGTTGATCACCGGCGCCATCATTGCCACGCCTTCCAGCCTGTGCGGGATGTACTTGATGGAGGCCCAGCCGGCGTGGCAGCCGAGAGACGAGCAGATGAGGTGGAACTTGGGGCCGAGGCCGAGCGCGTCGGCGAGGTCCTGGATGTCCAGCGCCGCGCTCCGGAGCGACCGCCGCGGGTCCGGGTCGCTCTCGCCGTACCCGGCGCGGTCGAACGCCACCATGTACACGCCCAGCTCCTCCAACAGCTCCTGCGTGTCGAGATCTCGGATTAGGTACGCACACTAGCGTGCACGAAAAGCCCACGTAGCACAAATTTTCAACGGCGAAGGGTGTGGTGTGCATGAAGAATGATTAGCACATAAACCGGTTGGAAAAAAGGCGCCAATTCTACCGAACTGCTTAGGATTACAGAGCCGCGACGAACCAACCTGGGATTCGCGGGGCGAGTCCATGCGGCTGCCGGAGAAGCCGTGCGAGTAGACGACCTTGAACCGCGCCTTCTCCCTGCTGACCCCGGACTCCGCGTACGCCAGGTACCGCCCGTCCCTCGTCCGCACCCTCGGCGCCGTCACGGGCGGCCCGCCGGGCGTCCCGCACGGCGTCGGCGGCGGCGGCCGGACGGCGTTCACGAACCACCCCACGACCAATGCCGCCGCCATCAGCACCAGGAGCCCCACCGGAGTGCCACCGGTCCCTGCACGCCCGCAACCCACCACGTACAGAGAGAAAGAAAGAGTTAAAAGAAAGCCACGGCAGCTCGAATACGCGTCGCCCTGATCACAAGGCGCGGAAGACGGCGCGCCATTTTTCATTCGTGTGTGATGAAACATGAAACTGAGCTCGCAGGTACCTGCCGAAGCTGCCGCAGCCATTGGAGTTGGAGGCTTGGAGCTGGTGCGGCGTCGATGGAGCAGGAAGGAATGACTCGTAGGGAAAGTGGCGCGTAAAATGTGTTAGGTGATGGGCAATCGGGCTAAGGCAGCCGTTGCTACCTCAAATAGTGGTGGTGCTTTGCTGAAACGCAGTAGTGGGGAGGGGCAAGCCTTTCACCAACCTACCCGACTTCTTTCTCTGCTGATATACGTGCCACATTATCTATGCCATTGGTGCGTGCTTTGTTGGTCATACCAAATTGGCGATGAGTAAGATCGCATCACCTACCGCCCATTTGAAAGGGGTCTTCCAAATCTTCTTTACCTGAAAAGCTTTGTTCACCCATAAATATATTAGTAGCTAGTTTCAGGGACAAGTATGTATCTTAATTTGGGCCAAAGAATATTGTGTTTACACGAGTTCTCGACTTTTACATACAGTGCTACCAATGAGATTCCAACATAAAGGTGACATGCTGATTTCAAAATAAATTATTCAGTGGATGTTGATGAACTCATAAACCTTAAAACCTTTTGAATCGAATTTGTTTTGATTACATGGGGATGACATACGAGATGATGATCGACTGAATGTTGCTTCTCGTGAACCGGTGGTGCCACTTTCACCAAGAATCTATAATAATGCTCATCCGTTTCCCAACCGATCGATAAAGCTCACCTTTGTATTACCTAGCACGCTTCTATCTTCTTCAGTGGATTTCCAATTTTTTGTTGGGGTTGGTGGCGGAGTATGAATGGAGAACGGCCTCGTCCCTTTGGCATCTCGTGCCAAAGCACCTTTCTAGACTCAACTCACCAACTCCTAATGCTGACCTGACCTGTCGTGAGAACCTGTAAACCAGTGACCAGTCAGGAGCTACAAGACTTTGTGGATCGCTTGTGATCCTGGTAGGTAAAGAAGACTTGTTTTCTGAAGTTGTGCGTTATCTTATCAGCGCATACTGTTGTTAGATTCTTGTAAAAGTACTTTCCATGTTTTGTGCCATTACAGAAAGTTTCTAGCATTATACGTTGTGCTCGTGCGGAAAACCAATACTGAGTCGACTAATGGCGCAGTAATTCTGTCAAGCGCAGCTTGTTGACGTTTTGTGGCAGAATACATTCTTTATCATCTTATCAGTTGTGGGATTTCTTTGTTCGATGAACCGTTCTTTAGAAAGATAAGAGAACGACTAAAAGCATACTCACTCCATTGCCAAATTGATGTTGCCGTTAGTTTCTAACATCATCTTTGATCATTCATCTTAGTCAAAAAAAAATTAGTTCAAATTTGTAAAATTATAAGCCGTGTCTCAAACGTCTTTGATGATAAAGTGAATTTTGATAAAATATATGAAATTTATCATATATTTTTAATAAGACGAATAGTTAGTTGATCATAGAAGTTAATAACATTAATTTAGAAACAGAGGAGGTATAAAACTTTAAAGGCTAAAGGCTCCTTTGGAATGCAGGAATTTACAATATTCTCACAGAAAGTTCACGGAAATCAGTTTAATTTAAAAAAAAAACATAGAAAATGAGAAAAATTCTCGTGTTTCAAAAGAGGCCTAAATCTCACCATGGAACCACTCTCCTTTTAAGACATTACTCCATCCGTTCCTAAGTTGTTGATGCTATTGACTTCTAATAACATCATATTTTCAAAAAAATAACAAATATCATATATTTTATTCTAATTTACTTTACCATTAAAGTTAATTGAATCATGATTTATAATTATATTTTTATTAAATTTTTAAATAAGACAAAAAAATTAAATATAACGTTAGAACTCTATGATAACAATTTAGGAACAAAGTCACAGCTTGAGTTAGAGAAAAGAAGGTCAAGCCTTCAAAGTTCCGACTCCACTTTCAAGTCAATATTTGGGACCCATGGGGTATTTTCAAATAGAGTGAGCGGATTGAGTTAGACATGTCCAAATGAGCCGTGCCAAGTGAGTCGCCAAAGCACGAAAAAAATGATCCGGCCCAATCACAGCACGGCTCGATTCATTTCGTGCCCGGGTCAGCCCGGCATGAACTGCGGGTTGGGCCGAGCATCTAGCCCGACACGGCCCATTTAGATTTATTAATTTAATTTAATTTTATATATATTTAAATTATTTTATATGTAATCAAATAAGATAGTGTGGTGTAGCGGTAAGTGGCTCAGTCACATTTTTTTTATGAGTTCAATTCTCACCTCTCTCACTATATTTTGTACTATTTAACATTATATTTTGACTACTGAATTTAATATTAAACCCGCGTGCTTAATTGATCGACCGTGCATGAATATTAAATTTTAAGCCGTGGTGTAGACATGCGCTGAGCTCGTGGAGCAAAGTGACACGGTCCATTAAACATAATGTGTCGAGCCAGGCCGAAACTAAATGAGCCGTGACTTTTAGTGCCTGGCTGTAGGCATGCTCGGATGAGCTACTCGTCTGGCTATTTGGCTGCAGTTGCGGGCGTGAATGCACATGTTGCTCGTTAAACAACTATAGCACCAAGTAGTTGCAGCAAACAGGTTCAAGAACTAAATATTTTAATTGACGCATGTATAAAATGAATAGGGCTATAAAAATTTTAAGAAAAATTAATAAAAATGAAAAAGAATAAATTAAAAATAAGAACGAAAGTGTAGGGTGGTCGGAGGGGCTGCGGGCTGCGGACTGGTCTGTGTTGTTGGGTTTCGTATCCGTTGGACCGGCCTTTGTTTGTTCACTAAATGGGCTTTCAAGGCCCGTTTCTTTGGAGATGAACAGCTGTGGGATAAGAACAAGATTTGACTGGACGCGGCGGGCCGCCGCGCACGAATCCCATGAAACCATCAATGCCCTTCTTCAATTTCAACTCGAGAAGAAAATACTAAAATACTCACAGGGCCCTCCATTTCCTCGGCCCGTGGGATCTCCTCCGCCGCCCACGGATCAGCTCCACCGCGCCGGGAGACCGGGATCGTGACGAGAGCGCGGGACACATGGTGGCGGCAGCCGTGCTGCCATGGGTGAGTCCCCATGCCTCATCTCCTCTTCCTTTTACGAGGCCTCCTCTCCTTTCTTACCTCTGCTTCACTCGCTCGCGCTTCCGTAGAACACATCCACAACTTCTGTTCAGACTTCAGACCGCCCGTCCTTCTTTCCTTCCATGGAGTTTTTTGGGTTCCCGGCAATGGTCGTTTGCTTGCACTACAGCATTGTTCTTTACACCCGATTCAGGACGGGAATGTCTGTTTCGGGAGGGCTGACAAGAGATGGTTCTTGGTTGTTTCTTCAGGGAGGCGGCTCGCCGGCGTGGATCGACGTGCCGGAGCGGAGCAGGAGCGCGTTCATGGAGCTGAAGCGGAGGAAGGTGCACCGGTACGTCATCTTCAAGATTGATGACCGGAGGGAGGAGATCATCGTCGAGAAGACGGGCGCTCCGGGGGAGAGCTACGATGACTTCACGGCCTCGCTGCCGGCCGACGACTGCCGCTACGCCGTGTACGACCTGGATTTCGTCAGCGACGACAACTGCCGGAAGAGCAAGATATTCTTCATCTCCTGGTTTGTGCCAAACC
>BCLF01000053.1:87490-121181 GCA_001602275.1 Zoysia japonica | reverse complement strand
CCTTATTCTAATTCTTTATAGTACATTTCTATCTTTCTACAGATCTTATTTGTTGGAATTTCTTAAATTTCTTTGGGATAAAAATTTGTAGTTGTTCCAATCCCACTTGCAGGTAACAGATTGGAACTTTTAAAATTCCATTCTGTTCTAGGAGTTTTTATTTTTAGTCTTCTGAAGCTTTTATCTCATATTGTGCATTTTGCAGCAACGTCCTTGGAATGATAGTTCTTCAAAGTACAAGAAGTTTGCAAATTGGCTTATGAATGAACATTTTCATCCTCCTGTTAATATTCTGATTTGCTATGAAAGAGGGAATTCACTGCCATTTTATTTTCTTTGTGTAACACCTGTTTATTAGAACTTCCTATTTTGTCTTAGCCTATTATGCAATTTAAAGGATAAAATAAAAAATAAGTTCGACAGTGCATTAAAAAATAAGTATTTAGTACTTTGTAGGTCAAACTATGTTTGATCATTCGTGTATGTATTAACTGCCCCTCTCATGAGCAAAACCTTTCAGCATGATTGGTCACCTCAGTTGGCAACAACATTGTAAAGTATAAAATTTGCATTTGGCTCCTATATTTGTTTTTTATACCTAACCTTATATTTTGAAAATATGGAACATGTATTTTGATTTGTAAATGTTTGGGAATGACATATTATATCATAGTATCCAGACCATAATCTATTACGTGACGAGACATAATGGCTTAAAAGTTATACAAATAAGTAGCAACAAACAAGAGACGGGCGGCAAAGCTGCACGATATTTCTAAGTAGTAGTCCTCAATTTGATCTTAGCCGCATATAGCCCTTGGGCGCGGGATTCTGCTGTTGTACGGACATGTAACTGCCGCGTGGGGTTGGGGCCCACCTGCCGGTGACCCAACGTCAGCGGATCCGCTTCCAGCCCTTGGATGGCTCCGCTCACGGAGAATTTTTCTATAGCAACGGTGCCACCCAAACTCAATGGCAGCCACCCTCTCCATGAGCCACGTCGCAAATTTTAATGGTCCACTAATCTCTCCGTAACCTCCCTTCCAAGTTATTTTCTTTCCCATGCTGCCCCTTTGGCTCCTGAACATTCGAGGGTATCCTTATCTCACGTATTGCCGACAGCGGTAGATCGTGTTTTGGTACCAATGCGGTGACGGCGGCTGACTTTTCCAGTAGCAGCAGTGATTTTATGCGCAAGCATCAAGTGTCGAACCCAAAAGATACACTAACTATAATCTTAAATATTTTCAGTGACAGAAAATACAAAACAATATGAAAAATGAGCAGGCTAATAAAGTTACAAAGCAGCAGTGACCATCCTCGGATCGAATATTCAAGAGCTAACAGGGGCAGCGTGGAAAAGAAAAAATAACCTGAAATTTGCTACGTGGCTTATTGAGAGGTAGGCTGCCACTTAAGATGCCGTTTGAATCTAACTATTATTTAATATTTTATACTATAATACACGTCAACATAACTAAAATGGTAAAATCTTATAATTTAAATGTTTAAGATTTTAAAATATTAAAATTTATATAAAATCTTTTAATTTAAACGGCAGAGATTTTATAATTCTAAATCCCAGAATTCATAATCCTAAAATCCGAGTTCAAACGGAGGTGGCACTGGTGCCATAGAAAAATGGGTTAATAGAAAATATGCCTTTGAACTTTTTCCGTTTCAAAAATATATCTTTGAACTTCTAACACTCGAATTTCTGCCATTATACCATATAGACATATTTCGAATTGAAAAATAATTGAAAATATGCCCATATTTACACTTAAAAATTGCTATATTTTCACTTAGAAATATGCACATATGAGCATATTTTGAACTCCAGTAAAATTATAATGGTACAGATTCAAGTGTTAGAAGTTTAAGAGCATATTTTAGAAACGGGCAAAAGTTTAAGGGTATATTTGCTATTAACCCTGGAAAAATTCAATCGCCTTTACGCTCATATTTACACTCGAAAATTGCTATATTTTCACTTGAAAATATGTTCATATTAGCATATTTGGAACTCCAGTAAAATTATAATGACACAGATCCAAGGGCATATTTTAAAAAGGGGCAAAAGTTCAAGGGCATATTTGCAATTAGCCCTGGAAAAATTCAACCGCCTTTACGCTCGACTACTCGAGGGAGTGAGGAGTCCTGTGTTAGCGCCGCCTCACCGACACATGGCGGCCGCGCTCCTGCCGGAGACGGCAGCGCGGCTGCTGACGCCGGAGACCCTACGCATCGCGGCCAAGCAGTCACAGGGCATCCACCTCGTCCCCCTCTCCCTCCGCCGCGCGATCAAGCGCTACCTCCGCGGTAACAGACGAAACTCTCCCCGCCTCGGTCCCCGCCCACCACTTGTTCGACGGATTGCTTGCTCCGCCATACAACTAATCCCTTTCGCTCGCTCGCGCAGACCAGGACAAGGCGCACATGAACCGCAAGGTGCTGCTGCTCTCGGCCTCCTTCGACCGCGCCAAGGGCACAGGCGCCGAGCTGGCCGCAGCCGCCACCCGCGGCGCCCTCCTCGACGACCCCAACGCTCCCGCGGGCGCTGAGCACCGGGCTGCACGGTGGAAGGTGCGATCGGCCTACGGAGACATCGGCCTTCGGTATCGCGAGGATGAGACGGTCGCGTACGTCGCGTCACGCATGCCCGCCATATATGCTGCATGCCACCGCGTGCTCCGCGAGGTCAGATGTCCGGACCAACTCGATGTTGTCCGCAACGGGATGAATTTGTTTGCATTTTGCTTTCATGATCTGATTCGTGGATTTTGCAGGTGCGACGAAGGTTGCCAGAATTTGCACCTGCCAAGGTGCTGGATTTTGGCGCTGGTCCAAGCTCAGCACTTTGGTGAGTTTGCCTTAATTTGCTGCTCTTGCAAAGAGTATATTTGCATAGACCTATTATGGCTATAATAATGCAGGGCAATGAGGGCAGTGTGGCCTAAGTCAATAGAGAAGGTTAATCTGATCGAGCCTTCGAAGGAAATGCAGAGAGCAGGACAGAGCCTTCTTAACAGTAAGCTTAGTTCCTGCTTTTGCATGCATGACGTGATTCATATAAATATGAGTAACATTGCATTGGAAACATTTATGAGTATTAGAAAATAAAAATAAAAATATTGATACGCAAAATGTGTTATATTCATAAATTTAATGGGTTTCTGTACATATGTATAAAGTTGATTGAACTGCTTATGGTAGATTTCAGTCGTGAATGAACAAGATCATTCCTGATCTTGTCATGTGTGGCCATCGTGATTGGTTGATTTGTCCACAGTTTTTGAATTTTATCTCTGAGCTCAGGAATATTATTTTGTTTATTTGCAAATATTTGTAGATTTGAAGGGGCTGCCACTTATACACAGCTATGACAGCATCCAAGATTTGAACCGTGACATTGAAAAACGTGAGCGAGGGCATGATCTTGTAATATCTGTAAGTTATCTGTGATCATGTGACTGATATAATTTTGAAGAAATACGCTAGTTTCGTATGTTATTTTATTGATTTAGATTTCTGTTGTTACTCTTCCTTTACTGAGCATTGTTTCTGTTGACCCACAGTCCTATGCACTTGGGGAGATTCCTTCATTGAATGATCGTATAACAATAGTGCGCCAACTTTGGGACCTGACAAGCGATGTTTTGGTATAATCAAATCCTAATCTAACAACCTTTATATGCTCCTTTTATATTACCGTGTTTGTACTTGTGTGGGGATATTTTTCCAGTTAATCTTTGTATCTGAAAAGAATAATGCATGTTTAGGTTTTAGTAGAACCTGGAACACCTCAAGGAGCAAAAATTATAAGCCAAATGCGCTCATATATCCTTTGGATGGAAAAGAGAGTATGTTCTACTCCCTAAATGTCTCTACTCAGATGTTTAACATATTCCTTGGATCTTAGCACTTTATTTACATAAGCTTTGTCTTTTTTAGAAGTGTCGCAAAATTGAAAAGTCTTCAAACCGTCCTCCAAGTAACATGAAAAGCATTGTTCCTCATGAAGCCTTGTTGAAAAACGGTGCTTTTGTAGTTGCTCCTGTAAGTTGGATTGTTGGAACTACAAATGATCATATTCTTGTTCATATGCTCTTTGGTAAAACTATTCCATTCTCTGTATCAGTGTCCTCATGACGGCCGGTGTCCACTGGAGAATTCAGATAAATACTGCCACTTTGTCCAAAGATTGGAGAGGACGTCATCTCAACGTGCCTACAAGGTTTTGTTCTTCACGTTTTTCTTGGTTGTGTGCTGTTCTTTGTATTAGAATGCACTTTTGTCAAACAGTTAAATATATTCTATATTTCTTACATGTGAGTTAGTCAGTAAAATGAATTGAAAAATATTATGCTGTGAACCACTGATAAATGATGCTATGCTGAACATGAATTACTGCATTGTTATATACTTGCTATTTATATCAGATAGACTCATAGACATTCATATATCTGCTTTTATGCAACAAAAAATGTGCAATTTATGTGGTATCATTAGTATTGTGGTAATATATGATGCATGTCATGCGGCAGCCGCCGGCCAACAGGCCAGGGCGCCAATCCAGGATAGGAAGCAGGCCAGGGCACCGGCTTCTAGAAATTAGGGTTGTTAGTGATTAAGAGTTAGTTCAAGTTTGTTCCTTAATATCAGCAGTAGGTAGGCACGGTACTGTAGCAGACGCGCACTGTAGCAGATCGCCTTTACTTAGTGGCCAAGTTAGGTTAATTTAGGATAAGATCAATCAGTTAGGGTTAGTTTCGGATAGGAGAGGCTTAGAGCCTATAAAAGGATGTGCTCGGTATCAACAAAGGCAAGCAATAAGAAATATCAATTCTCTAGTCTACCTCAATTCTTCTAAATCTCATCCCCTTCACCATAGGGCGCAGAGGGGTAAAACCTCGGCCAGTTATCAATCCTACCTACGAGCTACGCAGCCAAGGGCCTGCAGTCTTGGGCGCCGACGCCCGTGACAATGCAAGACTGAGTGTACTTTAAAAGCAAATGTTTTCCACTTTTGGGTATGGGATAGATGCATCATTTTCTAAGTTTGTGGTAGGCTTACCTAAAATAATTTTTTCCCTGTAGACAAAACCATTGAGCTTTGTAGCTATTAGTTTGCATTGTCACCTTATTATGATACTGCCTGCAGAGGTCGAAGGGTGTGCCTTTGCGTGGTTATGAGGATGAAAAGTTTTGCTATGTTGCTCTAAGAAGGGGTAAACGGCCAGAGTAAGAACTTGCGACTTCCAAATTTCAGATTTATTAAATTAACTCTCATTCTGCACATTAATATGCCTTTATGCATTTTTTTTTCCTAAGTTACCACATAATCTTGCATTAGTACATTTGGCTTAAGTAAGAATTCCTAAATCCCTGAAATAGGGGAGCTTGGCCACTTGATGGAATGAAATTTGAGACACTTAAAGAACGCCATGCCAAGAGAAAACCAGAAGACCTTATCATTGACTATGGTAATTATCTAGTCACGATTATTTCTCCAGTCCTTTTGTATGTAAGGTTTCTGAAAATAATTTTTCCTGCTTGCTGATTTGTCAGAGGAGCAATTTCCAAGTGAGGAAGATGAAGAGATTCCTGTTGATTGTGGGGACAGTCTGGTCCCGTATGCCTCTGATGCACACGAATTAAATTTATTCCATGAGAGTGAAGGGGATGACGAGGAGGAAACAGTTCGTGCTGATCTCGGAGGAGGTTGGGGTCGGATTATATATAGCCCCATGCGAAGAGGAAAGCAAGTGCAGATGGATGTATGTCGTTCCACCAAAAGGGATGCATCCGAAGGCACATTTGAGCGTATAGTGGTCACCCAAAGCAAGAACCCTACCTTGCATTTTCAGGCCCGCAGGTCACTCTGGGGTGACCTTTGGCCATTTTAAGGTATAGACCATTGATGAAAGCCATATTGTGTGGAAGCGCTGAAGTTTCAGCATTGGACATTTGGACTCACTGGACAGAAGCCTTGGTAGGATTTTGGTAATTGTATTGCTAGTATCTGCCAAATTTTTTGTATCTGTACCAGGGCAGCTGGAATATCTGTCTTGTTCTCGGCGTGAAGGCTGTTCCAGAATTCGAGTTTGCGATGGCTACGGCATGCATCGCACGCTGTTCTACCAGTAGTATGCTGTTGATTAATATTCTGTAACAATAATATTCGGTTGCTTCATTGAATTGGATGTATCGTCTGAATATTTTAGCATATGCTAGAATAGTGTTTTTTTCCCTCTTAATACAAAAATACGCGACTGTCCGGTACTGGAATTTCATCCACTAGTTTTTGTTCATAAAATCTCGCTTGGTACGATAGGAATTGCTAGGTCATGATTGAGTTTCAGTACTTTATGGCTCATTTCGTTTCTCTCTCGCAGGAAAAGAGCTGCTAAAAGTTTGGAAAAAATGTAAAGTCATGCTTCAAGTACCTTTAATAAAAAAATTAATAAAATATATGATATTTATTATATTTGAGCAAAATGAATGGTAAAAAAAAATTAAAAGTCAACTGTGACAATAATTTAATAACGGAAGAAGAAGTAGGCTTAGATCTTGAGCTGTATCTTTTTGGTTTGGTCTATATCAAAATCGTTTGTCAGGATTAGTATGCCGAAATAAAAGTTAAGAATCAGAACTGCATCAGTGACCTCTTACTAATATTCTTCTGAGTTGTAAGAAAGGTAAAAAAATACTTGTCATAGATTTTTTTTTTTTGCCTCCTCGCAGGAGATTCCCTGCCTCGTACTAATGGTTTCATCAGGTAGATCCATGAAATTCTACTTACATAAAACAAAACATTGGTGTCTCAGTCATGTTTCAGTCTTACACTAGCGTTGATAAGGAACACTTGGTTCCTTTTTTTTTAAAAAAAAAATCAGCTATAATACGTTTTCCGTTTGAAAAGGTGGAGCTCTGAGTCGCCATAGGGTACATACAAAAATGACATTGATGAATTGCAGATATTGCATTTTGACTGCCCAGGCCATAACAGCTGCAGAAATATTTGTTCACTAGTTGCATGCCATCCTTTTTTTACAAATATACAAACTGACTAACTAGATCAGTCGATTACAGGATGTATGGGGTGTCATGAATTCACAAACTAACCATAAATCATGCATTGCACCGCTGTTAGGCAACCTCACTCATAAACTACTTACAATCCAAGGCTGGTATCTAGATAAATTAAATTGTATTGAGAACTAGAACAGTAGAACAAACTGGAATGTGCACTTTTCACATAAGCAGTATAAATACAACGGTTATATCAATTACAAAAAGAAAAAGCAAAAAACCAAATGACATTGCAATATCAATTTATTAATGCAGTTACTTACTTTTAGTTTGTAAACTGCACAATGGTTTTATCTCAGATGAGTCCTCAATGATATCACATCATATAAAAAGGAAGGAATATGGCCAAACACAAGGCTAACAATTTCCCAGATTAACAGGAACCATATATTACAGTTATAGTGTATCCAATGCCATTTCTGAACACTGAATTACTGCATGGGTGTGGTGCTTCACTTTAATATGGTTGCATGCAATCCAACACATGCTCTGCAAGAAAGCTTATCTCAGAATGCCTAACTTGTGGTTCCAGAGTTGAATTGAAAATGTTAACTGAGCAGATAAAGGTTGAGCATTTCTCTCCAAAGAGTTGTCTCAGATCTCCTTGCATATTAGACTTTGAAGATATGGCATAACCGTCACTTGCACTTCCAGAGTAATAAAGAAGTAGAAACTGCGCATTTATGTCTTAAAAAAAGGAAATAGCAAATGAATACTTTATGGTTAAAAAAGAGATTAGTCTCAGTTATGTGTATCAAGACTCTGGAGTACGGACAGACCTTACATTGTCATCACTATTTGTGTCCTTTATAATGCGAGCAATTTTCTTTAACCCCTCTTGTTCTTTGAAGTCCTATAAGGTGACAGTACTAGATCAAAGAATTAAAGAAAGAGTTTTTTTTTATATAAAGGAACAGGAGGAGCACACCAGTACAGTATTTTATTAAAGGAAAAAATAAAACAGTTATAAATATAAAAGAAGAAAAACAGGAGGCAATGCCTCCCACAAAACTAAGACAATATAGAAGGTATCCGTGTTCCATCGGGCAGTACATACCATCAAATTTTCTGAACAATCCACCAGCAGTGCTAAAAGAGTGTCCAAACATGCTCTTTGTTCAAGGATGCCCTGAGTCATCAGTATATTCGGAATTACCTGAGCATATTGTAATAACAATGAGATGAGCTTAATAAGAATGGTTTTATGCATTTTTAGAAACATAATAATAAAAGCAACATCATATGCGTAGCCTCGGTTTTCAGAGAACATGATTGTTTTGGACTCTTGGTTATCGCAAGATTATGGTTTTCCTGCTTATGACACGAACCACCTTGATATTGCCCTCCCTATCAAGGATCGTGACTTGGTAAACTTTAACTGAACGCCTCTTGTCCTGCCTGGATGGTAGGAGCCCAGGACCACAATGCCAGTGGTTCATGATTTCAGGATTCACCTAAACTCTGGGGAAAGGCATGCCAGGACAAGTACTTCCTGTACTGTTGGGCGTTCGTAATGCCCACCTATGACCTATCTGATGAGAATGTTCCAACTAACAGCAAGGGCACGCCAGACGAACAATGCCGTATCTCAGCAACTGCCATGGAAGCTAAAACGAATGCTGTGCTGCACATTGCAAGCTCGTACCTTAACAGCATCGTTCCGGTGCGCAGCGCCGGCGCAGTCCGAACAGAGGAGACAGCAGACTTCGAGCACCCTGAGCGCGAGCACGACCTCGGAGTCGGTGGCCGGGTTCCGGAGCCTGGCAGGCTCGATGCCCAGTACCTGCCCCACCGTCAACACCGCTTTGTCGTTCGCCTTGCGCAGGCTGTGCTCGAACAGCACCGGCACCACTGCACCCCGCACAATTCATTCCCGTGATTCGGTAAGTGGAGGGAGGGGAGAGACAGAGTCGACGAGAAAAAAAAATGAGGCGCGACAATGGAAGATGTAACCTTGGAGGTCGCGGATGGCCTGTGTGTCGCGGAAGAGGGACGCATCGGGCAGCGAAGCAGAGGGCACGGAGGAGCGCGCGGAGGCCGCGCAGCCGCAAGAACGAGAAGCCCGCGGCCGCGTCTCGGAGGCCGCACCGCAGCGACAGCGCCAGGTCCCGGTACATGCACCGCCGCTTGGACGCCATCGGCTGCCGCCCCGCTTCCAACATCACGCGCCCGCTGTGTCACTGGGCTCCCCCGAGGAGCGGCACTCGTCTCGTTAATTCCGCGGCACGTCTGGAGCGGCGGCGGGAGACGGGGACGAGTGAGAGATCCCGTGTTGCCGTCGTGGGCGCGCGCGCTTTGCCTCTCCTGGGGTGGGGTCGGGTGGCCCGTCCAATCGTCCCGGGATCGGTGGCCTCACCTGCGCACCGCACAGTCCCTTTGAAGATGATCAAATTAGCCCCGTTTGTATCAGCTTTTCGGCTGGTTTTTACAGTTGAAAAGTTGAAAACTCAGAAACTGAAACAAACAAAATTTTGAAAGATTAGTTTTTAAATACTAAAAAGCAAGCTTTTACAGAAATGAACTAAAAGCTGTAAAACTCACTGAGAGCTGATTTTCCAGCTTTTTGTTATGCAGAGAAGCTAAATGTATATTACAAAAGTTAATATCTAAATTTTACCAGCCAGCTTTTCAACTAATCACCAGCTAGCTTTTTTAAAAGCTCAAAGCTCCAGCTCAAAAAAGAAGGTTTAGTATTTCCGTATTTTACCTCCAAATTTTTACCCCTTTTTTCATATTTTTTGAATTTGTGGATCATGTTCCTTATTTACCTCCAAATTAAATAAATGAAAAAAGTAATTTATGTTTCTTTTTAAATTAATAATTAATCAAAAGTCAAGATAATATAGATAATATAAGAACATAAGTACGCAACAACACTAATTTTACACATTATAGAAAATAACTTAACATATTCATAATATCATTCGAAATAATATAATAATATGTAAAAAATTAGTGTTGTTGCGTACTAATGTTCTTACATTATTATATTATTCATAATATCCTATCTCTTGATTAATTAGTAATTTAAAAAAAATATAAATAACTTTTTTGTTTATTTATTCAATTTAGGGTAAATAAGAGATAGCTTGTTGAGGTAATATTATCCACACACTCAAAAATATATGGAAAAGAGAGATAAAAGGTATAGAGTTATAGAATTATGTATATAAGAGATGTAAAAACTTTTAAGGATAAATAAATGATAGCTTCTCAAAACAGGAGGTAATAAGTAATTTGCTCTTTGAAGACTGACCACGCTCCACTGTTACAGAGTCAACAATTGACCCAATAGCACTGCAAATTGGCGTTAAATACTCTCTTTTTTAAAATATTCTCACTATTAATTTCTAATATTATTTTTGATTAATCAGCTTAAATTAGTTTTACAAGCGAGGAGCATCATAGAAAGTTGATGTGCATGGTATTATGTACACCTTTCATTTCTAAATTATTGTCGTAAGTTTTAACATTAATTTTAACTATTCATATTATTTAAAAAATATTAAATATAATTATATTTTGTTATATTTTCTTAGTAATCAATTTCAATTTAGAGAAAGCATAGGGGAGCGTTAATTCCAAGATCCCTTTTGAGGTGCAGGAATTTTTTATAATCTTATGTGTTTCTTTGAATTCGAATTATTTTTGTGAATTTTTATGCTAATGTTATCAAATTTCAGAGTTCCAAAGAAGATTCTTGTTGATTGGATCGGGTTGCTGTGAACAGAAAAAGACAAATCATTGAATCATCTGGCCCAATTACTTTCCTCCGGCCCGCCTGTCCTAGTGAGCTGGCCCATCTGGATCAATTAGCGTGCTTATAGGGAGCCAACGACTTCCCTTCCACCTGTCTCGCGTACGCTCCTTCAGCGTCGAGAAAGCTCGGCCCCCGCGTCGGCGCCGCACGCCGGGAAGAACCGTAGAAGCTTACCCAGGCCGAACTAGCGCCGCTGAAAGAGAGATTGGAAAGCGCACGGCACGAGCATACACCTCACCGAGCTGCGGAAATGGAGAGGGAAGTCGTGATCTCCGAGCACGCGGCCGCCTCGTCCTCCTCCTCCGCCGAGGCCAGGGTCATCTGCCGTGTGTAAGTCTCGGGCCCCACCTTCTCCTACGACATCGACCTTCTCTCGTCTCCTGCTGCGAGCCTGCGAGTGACTCAGACCGTGGCGGGTTGGGTGTTTGCAGGTGCCAGAAGCAGTTCGCCCAGTACACTTGCCCCCGCTGTAACACCCGCTACTGCTCCCTCCCGTGCTACAAGGTGCGGCCTCCCGTCGGATCTTCTGTGATCCGAGTTCGCGTTCTCTTGCCTGGGCTTGTACAGTTGTGTTCAAGGCGCATTTTCGTGTTGGTTCCAAATCCGGGTCATCTTGTGCTAATGCCCACAAGATGTTTGTCGAATTGCTGCATCGATTTTGGTTTGGAAGTTTTTGGACCATGAGAACCTGATTCCGCTCATGAAAACTACTGTGCTCCTTGCAAATTACGTTAAACTGCTGGCTTTTGTGGGCCACAGTGACAGTACATTTCGGTGCTGATTAGGATGTTGAAGATATTCTTGTTTTGTTGACTGACACAATTACACGATACAATGTTGCATTACTGGTTGCGTGCTGAATTAAATCAATATGTATTTACCAGATTAAATGTGGGCCAAAAACAATGAATGAGTTGAAGTTTATCCTTAATAACTTCAATATTTCCCCATTTACTTATTGCTCATCATTCTGACATCACAATGGCAAGTACATGTGTATCAGTGGAACATTTCAAGTGACAATGAGTTGTAAGAATTCATTGAAGCTGTTATTATGATTTTGGGTGCCAGTGTCATAGTTGACCCCTAGTTGCAGACTTGAGTAGATCATATCCGTTCGAGACATTTTGATAGATCCTACTTGTTTAGTTGTATGCAAACACAAGCATTCAACTATTGTCCAAACTGCCTGTTGGGTATTATAATGGACTATTGTGCTCACTATTCAAGACTGAGACATACTTATATGTTCACATGAAGTTTATATGTTGGACATAATTTCTATGTATGGAGCATGCCAAAGAAGATATATTCATATTGTAATATTGCATTGAAGGTTTTTGACTGGTATTCCCCTCTAAAAATATGTTCGATTCTTGTCCGGTAGGGGCATAGCGTTCAGTGCACTGAATCCTTCATGCGCGAGAATGTTCTGGATGAACTTAAGCAGATGCAACCTGAAGATGAATCAAAGAAGAAGATGTTGGATATCCTGAAACGGCTCCACTTAGAAGAAGAGATGGAGTCAGATGGGGACGATGGTAAGTTCCATGTGTTATGTGCCTATGATATTGCTATGTTGTGTGTATTTTTCTTAGTCCAGATAGTTTTTCTTTCTATTCTGATCACGGCTAAGGAGAATTTTACAGGCTGGGACTTTTTACATGTATAATGCATCTACCCTCTGCTACTGCCACTCATAGTCCCTAGGCCCTATTATACAAAGGAACTTTTAAATATATTGCTTATGTTTATGCAAACAAATTGAAGCTCTGTTAAATATTCCCTCCAGACACTTTTGTTGTCATTGGGAGATAAGTTATCCCGGCGACAACCAAAAAAAAAGTCCCGAGGGAGTATCTCCTTGCTGCTAGCTTTGTGAACTTCTTTTATGGTACTTCTTCAGTATCTACCTTTTACACTTAGAACATAAAATTATAGAAAAAAATTGTGCTTGTAGTTTCATTGTCATAAGATGCTCAATTGATTTCTATTAGTTCTTACGCCTAGGCATAAGTTTTTTTTTTCCCAAATGGATATTTTTTTCTCAAGAAAATGCTATGTCCCGTAAATTAGAAAATCAAAGTAATCAAAAGATGGTGCAGTTACTCTATAATCCACATTTCTTTGTATGATGTTTAGGACAAATAATTTGCACTAGAATTGTTTCAGATTGTTTTTTTGAAACATCATCAAAAGAAAATCGATGAAGTAATTGATGACTTGTTCTGAATTTTTATGTAGGGAAAATATTCAATCTGGTCACTAAACTATGCATGAAAGCTCAGTTTCATCCTTCAACTTTCAAAAGGTCCAATTTAGTCCCTGAACTTCGATTACAGGATCTATTTCACCCCTGTGATGATGTGGCTACCCATGTGGCATGCCATGTTAGCATGTGGAATACCACATCAACATCAATTTTAGATTATGAATTCCAAATCGATTTTTATCTCAAATTGTAACTCTATTCCTAAATCTGGTTTAATCATCATATTTCTTACAATTAAATGCAATGAAACCCGATCTTGCATGAGTATATATTTTATATTTTTTTTAACATTTGGAATGTGTTGAGCATCAGGCGTGAAAATTATACCGAATGATATGAAAAAATGTTTCAATACTTCTATTGCGATAACAAAATGCTATTTCTAATATTTAGTTTGCTTTAAGAGTCAGTTTTGTTAAAATATGAAGTAGTATATGAAAAATATCAAAAATATATAGCATATTTAAATTATGTCGAAATGATACATAAAAACATTGAATTTTTAAAATATTTACAAACAAAATATTTTTGGTTGCATTAATTATAATAGACATGGTGTTTTAAATGGATCCAAAAAAATAGAATTACGATTCGAAAGAAAATTCGATTTGAGATTAGTAATCTAAAACTGAATCTGACGATGGCGTGCTATGTGCTGATGTGGCGTGCCAGTGTGTAGCCACGTCAGACCAGGGATAAAACCAAGATTATATTCAAAGTTCAAGGACTAAATTGGACCTTCTGAAAGTTGGACGATGAAACTGAGCTTTCGAGCATAGTTTAGGGACCAAAGTGAGTATTATCCCTTTTATGTATGCATTCTTTGAGTAATTGTGGATAATTTCTATTGGTCTTTCTGTTTGTTTGGCATGCACATAGCTATATGAATTGATAAAGATTTTCTTTTGATACATAACTTTTTGTTCTGCAGAATCAATGCTGTCAGATGAGCTTATTCAAAAGGTTATGTCAGGTAAGTTATTTTTATTTCTCCTGCTGTTCTATGACACTGGAAACTTGTGCGTAATACTATGGTTGTTTCTTTACTTTGTGTTCTTCAAGCTTAAATACATTCTTAGCCATGATAATTCTGTTGTGTGACCATTGGTTTTTACTTGTAAATTCAACAATGGCCAATTGATACTACAAAACAGAGGGAACTAAATGATGATATACAATTTTCTGGAAAGAACTCTCAAATTTGGCTTCCAAACTAATTTTTCATGTGAGAATTATGTTCAGGGCTCCCTTTTGATTGGCTTGCCTCCTAAACAAGATACTGTAATAAATAGGATATGAATTACTGGTAAATGGTGATGAGTCCTATTATTCATGCTGATACTCCCCTGAGGTCATTGTTTTTAATAATTTTGTTGTAGTCTGTGTCCTATAAATGTAGCTCACTTCTTTGTGGCCTTACATTTTTAGGCTAGAGGGCCATTAGAACTAGGAAATAATGCTGCACCTGCCATGTGTTTATTAATCTTTCAACGGGGTAATATTTCTCTATTTTTACTGCCATACAGGGGAAGAGGTAAAACTTGAAGACCTCTCTGACGATGAAATCAAACGATTTCGTCAAGCCCTGGCATCTGGTGAACTTAGCAAGATGATTGAGCCATGGACACCGTGGTGGAAAAAAATGACTTCTAGATCGATCTCTCTACGCCCTGATGGAAGTCAGCTTATCAGAGAAATAATTTCAGAAGATACTGGTATGCCAGATCCAGTGTCTAACCAAGAGCCTAGCATCAATGAAATCCCAGAAGGGCCAGATTCTCCTCTGCCATCACTCAAACGGTTAACTAAAGCAGAGCCATCTCCTCTGCTTGCTGTTCACTTGGTAGATATTCTGTACAGTTACTGCTTCACCCTTCGACTCTACAACGGTGATTGGCACGCTGATCCATTTGGTGCTTCCAGTGTTGCTATGTCTATTTCAAAAGTCATGGGTGAGGATGCTAAACCTGAGACAGTACCTGAGGCACTTACGGCTTGCATAGAAGAGACATGCTCCCCTGCTTACAGGCACACCGGTGGTTTCAAGTTTGCCATTGGACTAGTGGACGATATCATCACCCTCCTCTCCTTGGAGCACAATGTCCTTGTCTGTGCACTCTGCGACTTCCGTAGACTCATTCAAGCCGGTGAGAGTATGCTTAAAGCTGTGAAAGTGGACAAGAAAGAGAAGGCTCAGAGCTCTCTGAAGCTCCGTAGCGCGATGAGGAAGCTATACTTCATGACTTGTTGGGTTCATGAGCAGCCAAATGAGACCTGGCCATCTTTAGCTCGCATTGTTGAGGTGCACAAGGCTTCTCTGGAGGAGTTGGATAGTGGGAGTCGGAAGGCAGGTAGAAAGAGCAACCCACAATCCAAGGTTCTTATCGAGGAGCTGTAGGATATGAATTTACTATTGTAATATGATTATGTACCAACTCTCAGACTGCATCCTACCAGACGATCTTGCCGTTCTTAGTTGTTTATATATTTTGCTAAAGAAAAAATTGTATACAAGTCTCAGAAATCCTGCTAAAAGTGTAACCTGGGTCCTGGTTGCGTGAAGGGGCATGCTTGTCTTATTTGTGTCTTCCAGTGCCTCCTCTCATCGTCATTCCCTAGCTTTTAACATCATCTTTTACTTTCCATCTTATTAAAAAAGTTAATAACTGCAACAATTTAAGAATTGTCATGTTTTCCATATGAAGATAAATATTGCATAAAGCTCTTTTATACTATATTGAGTTTTCAGCATGAAAAGAAAGCACTACATGGCCCAAGATAATGTTACCGGTGTTTTTTTGGGGTGATGTGTCTCCATTGAATTCTTAACATTCTCAATAATTCACCTGTAGCTTATGGATTTGAATGGTCTGAGTTTTGTCCATGTTTGTTGATCTCGAAGAACAATCTAGAAGAGTTTATACCCAACACGAAGCAGCTACTGACGGCTTGTGGCGCTGTGACGCTCGCCACCGGGCCACCGGCCAACGAATCACGGTCTCCCTTCGCAAATCGATGTCGTCGTGCAACTCGGATTAGGAGACAAAGTCGTGTGCAGTGCTTGAGACGTGACCATATTCCAAAACCGACATATCTACAGATTGCTTTATGTTTTGGATAATTACTCCTACCAGATTATCGGAATTCGTTGCCGGCAATCCATCACACGAACTCGCCTGCCGTTTCTCCGTTCCGTTCCATCTCGTTGGCGTACTCCACCTTCCTGAACCGAGAGAGGAGGAGAGAAGAGAAGCCGTCAGCAATCAGCACCGACCCGTCCGTCTCCTTCCCCGCTCCGCAACCAACCGCATCTTGCCATCTCGCCTCTTCCTCCCAAGTCCCACCCACCGCAGCCATCACCGCCGCCTTCCCCAACCCCCAAACCCTAGCTCCGCCCCCGCCCCCCGTCGCGCCTCCGGTCGCCATGGCCGAGTCCGTCGACGACAAGGTCAGCTACTTCCAGGCCGTCACCGGCATCTCCGACACGGACCTCTGCACCGAGATCCTCGCGGCGCACAACTGGGACCTGCAGCTCGCCGTCTCCTCCATCACCGCCAACCCGTCCTCCCCCTCCGCCTCCTCCTCGCGCGAGGCGGCCCCGTCCGCCCCGCTGGCGGACGCGGAGCTCGTTGCGCCGCCACAGCCGCAGCAGCCGGGGATCGCGTGGAGGCTGGTCACGCTCCCGTTCTACTTGGTCTCGGGCGGGGTCGGACTCGTCGCCGGCACCGTCCGGCTCGGCGCCTGGGTCGCCGGGGGCGTGCTGTCGCGCTCCCTCTCGCTCCTTGGCCTCGCCGCGCAGGGCGGCGGCGACCGGCTTCTTGAGCTACCGCCGTCCGCCGCCGAGGCGGCTGATTTCCTCGCGGAGTTCGAGCGCGAGTTCGGTGCGGGCCGTGGCCCGCACTTTGTTGCCGAGGGTTTCGCTGATGCGTTGCAGCGTGCCCAGCGCGAGTATAAGCTTGTGTTCGTGTATCTCCACTCGCCGGACCACCCGGACACCCCTGCCTTCTGTGGCGGCTGCCTCTGTGCTGAGCCGGTCGCAGCGTTCATAGATGAGAACTTTGTTGCGTGGGGTGGTAGTATCAGAAGAACTGAGGGGTTCAAGATGTGTAACAGTCTGAATGCGTCGAGATTCCCATTTTGTGCTGTGGTCATGGCTTCTACGAACCAGAGGATCGTGCTGTTGCAGCAGGTATGATGTTGGGATGTCACTTGTTTTGATTTGCTCATCTAGGATTGAACTGCTATGTTTCATACATTTAGTTTTCTGAGTTTGATTGGCACGTTTATGAGAATCAGTGAGTTTGTGTGAAACAACTAGACTTAGATCGGCAATGTTTACCATTATTGGTCATGGTGTACTGTAAATGCTCCATATAACTTGGACTTGAGAGCACACACTTTCCAAGATCAGCAATGGGAACTGAAAATAAAAATTGTGAAGCTATATTGCGCACATGGTTTTAGATTGCACTTCCATCAACTTGATTGGGCACCATGGTATTTGCATGGGAATTTCTGTAGGAGTTATTTTCATACCAAACTCCCGATCCCTTGAAAGAATTAACAGGGTCTTTACTCTTTATTGGGAGTAAATTGGTGGCAATTCTAGCTGCTCATTTGCATTTCCACCCACTGATTTGCACAAGCACAGCATACTGAAGATCACTGGTTGCATTCACATGATTTTTCTACGAGTCCACTATATTAGATTTTTTTATGATAATCTAAAATCTTTCAGCAATTACTGCTCACTCATGATATTAGAAGAAATCAGGTGAATTTCCAAAGATTTTAATAAAATGATGTAAATGTGGTACCTACTGTTTTATTAACTACTACAACTACCTGTGGCTGATTGGTTTCTTTAGTAAGCTGAACTAATATGTGAAAAATATAAAAACTCTCTATTCATGTCTTTTCCACTTGTCCTAGCAGCTAACCACTGATTAGATAACCGCTTCATTAATATCGTTACATGATCGCCTAATTTCTGTTGGTAACATGTTGCTTCATTCTGATAAGCAATGCTACGGCAGGAATATGATATATTATTTTCGACAATTCTACTTAAAATATCTATACAATCTGCAGGAAACATTTGTTCTTGACTATGTTTGTCCTGCACTGTTTGAATCTGTTGTGACCATACATAGTTGATCAGGGTTGGTTATACTACACTTGTGGCTCATGCACTGTTGAATGTGTTGTTCTTTTACCATTTATAGTTTATCAGGGTTGGTTGTATTATATGTTTGACTCCTGGCACTGTTTGAATCGGTTGATCTTCTACCGTATTATATATAGTTGATCAGGATTGGCTGTACTATATGTTTGACATGTAAAGCTGACAAAATACTGTATCCTCTTACCATTAGTATTGCTCATGCATTGTGTATTCATATTCCAAAGGTTGAAGGTCCCAAAACACCTGAAGAGATGATAACAATTCTTCAACGAGTTGTTGAAGAATGTGCTACATCACTTGTTGCTGCCAGGATTGAAGCTGAAGAGAGATTGAACAATCAACGCTTGCGCGAGGAACAAGATGCTGCTTATAGAGCGGCACTTGAAGCTGACCAGGTATATAGCAGCACCATCTATCCATAAATTGCTGTCATCTGCTTATAGGCATCTCTATATGTTAAAGGAACCTATGGTGGGGTCCGTATACTCTGCTGCATGGAGGGTGGTTATATGGATTTACTTATCTTTGTAACCTCATTACTTTTTGTCTAATGAGGGAATTATATTTTCTAGGGTTGTATTTCTGAACGGTTTACAATTCCGTAATACATCAATTAAGGAACCAACTTAAATTGTATATTGAAGCATGTTTCCAGATACTCTGCTGATGTTGAAATAATTCGTCGATGACACTGTCTTTACATGTCTTTTTTTGTTTTATTTTAAATTATTAGGCAAGGGAACGTGAGAGGATGGAGGAACAGCAAAGACGTGAAAGAGAGGCTGAAGAGGCTGAGAGAAAGCGCAAAGAAGAAGAGGAAGCTCTAGCAAGGGCAGCTCAAGAAGCAGCAGAAAAGGAGGCAGCTCTTGCAAGGAGGAGGCAAGAGAAGGCCATGGCCCTTGGAGCTGAACCTGAGAAAGGAGCTGGTGTCACTCAAGTATGTTCCATTCCTTGCTTGTCCTCTTAACAACTGTTATCCATCTTTTTATCTAGGATTATTTGCTTATATTGATATGTCTCTGGTTTTTAAAACATTTTCCTACTTAATATGCATTTAGTATAACTGTTACACCTGCAAATTTTCTGTTTCAAGTATCTTGTACAGTATTTTCAGTGAAGTATTATGCTATGCCAAAATTTCCTTACATTTGTGTAGAGTTACTTGTGTTTTTAAAAGAAAGGCCAAGTAGGAATATGTAGTGACTGTACATTTATATCCACCTATATACCGCCTGCCTTATTTGAACTGGGGTGGGTTACATATTGCTAATAGTAAATGTAATTGGCCTTCTCCTTAAAACTGACTGGGTGCCATGCTGAATGTGGTGCAGGTTCTCATAAGATTTCCAGGTGGGGAGCGAAAGGAACGGAGATTCCACAGCTCGTCGACCATCACTTCCCTCTATGACTACGTGGATTCTTTGGATTGCTTGAAGGCAGAAAAGTATAGTTTAGTTTCAAATTTCCCGCGGGTCACATATGGTCCAGAGAAGCACTCCCTGACGCTGGTGGAGGCAGGTTTGCATCCTCAAGCGAGCCTGTTTATCGAGATAGAACAATGATGTTGTCATAAGTTCTCTGAACCCAAAAAACTTGCAAGTATAGGTGCTGTGTTTACATTTTGTTTAACAGAAGTGAAGGACGTTGTAATACGATGCTCAACGGTACCCTCTGCTGCATTCATTTTAATAAATTCACTTTCATCGAGATCTCTTGGAGGCAGCAAAGTGCAATACACTTCTTTTTTAAGTGGCTCACAGTTTTTTTTTTTTGAAATTATGTGCCATAAACACGTGAGACTACTATGCTACTGCGCGAGACCTGGTTGCTCCCATTGTCGTTGTGTTCCTCCATACGCCTTGAAATGTACCACTTCTAAACTGGTTTTGTAAACACTGGCCACAGGTCTGTCTGTGCTAGGTTTCATCGCGTGACACGGCTCCTCTACGAACTTTAATTGTTGTCATAATTGATTTTTAGTTTCAGTTTTAACTATTTATTTTATTAAAAAAATTGATAACTATTTATATATTTTATTATATTTACTTTATTATTAAAAGTATTTTAATCGTATTTTATAATTTTATACCGGTCAAGGTTGATGTTAGAAGTAAACAGTGAATAATTAAATAACGGACGGAGTAGTACAACTTTGAACGACCTTTTGAGGATTAATTTACCCAGTACTACATACTTTTGCCTGGATGTGTGGTCAGTATTTGTATAGCTAGTTTGTAGTACGAGCTCAGTTTTTCGTTATGAATGATTGCGTGTTTTGAGGACTATTACGTCGCCATGGCCAGTATTTCTTCAGTGTCTCTGTAACACTTCCAATGTGAGAAAAACTTGTGGATGCCTTAACATCTAAGTACGTACAAAAGTTCTCAAGTTCTAGTCCCAGAAAGAAGATTCAAAAGTCTCGTTTGGCGACGAAGCAATGCTGCGGCAAATTATGCACGCTACACGCACGAAGAATCGAATATTACGGACTATTTACGCAGACAATGACGACGATTCTTCAGGCACCAAGTTTTAGACCACCGGTAGTATGGGACGAGGCATGACACTCCCTTTTGTTCTCTACTACTACTACTACAAAATTGTGGCCGGGATAGGACGGTTTCTAGGTTTCCTAACGCGAATATGTTCTTGGCAGAGCTTATTGGTCGTAGGTGTGTTATGTCTTTTACAAAGCTTGCCACAGGACAGCCATTCTGTCTCAAGTCTGCCAAGTGTACGCCTCTAAGCAACCAAGGTACGGCGTTGAGCTTAAGCCGATCTAATAAGAGATCTCTGGTTAGGAAACGCATTAGTGCGCTTGACACTTTCCTGTGCGTCCAAATGCAATTCCAGCTGCAAAGCTCGCCCTGCGTAGCTGGTGCAACCCGTGGAAAGCTTGGTTGATGTACATGTGGTCCTGAATTAGTGTAAACAAATGGAATCGATACAATACGTACACCTTTTCTTTAGAAAAAGGTCAGGGCATTTCACACGAACAAAAAATAACAGCAGAAGCCCAGCTGCGGAATTTGTCTTATTCATTAAGGAACATCAATGCGTCTAAATTTTTGAAGTCTACCTGGTGTGCACAGAAAGTCAGAAATGGCACAAAGTATTTCGCCTGTGCTTAGCATGTAGTAATACTATATCAAGTAGACAAGTTGTTATCATGTGACAGTTATACAGAGGCGGTGTCATAAAATTTATATGGCGTCGGTGCCACAAAATGTTTTTCCCTGGTCTGGTTATTGCCAGTGGACGATAATGAGAGGTCCAACCGTGTGCGTCCACCGTTTTTTACAGCAGCGACCTTCCTTCCAGCCGGAGCTTATCATCACGCCGGTCACCGCCGAATCACGGAATCAGTAAATCTTTTTTGCAAAGCAATGGAATGGAATCAGTAAATACTAACAATTGACGACGCCGAATCGCTATTGCGTCTCGACATCAAGGCGCCTGAGGATATTCTTACCCCTTCTCTGTGTGTGGAGAAAAGAAAAAGTCCACTTGACTACAGTGATGAAAATCCGCTTATCTCCGGTGTGGGTGGCTCGACGGGATAGGGACGACAGTCCAATATGCGAACCGTTCGTTTGCCGGGCACGATAGGGACGAGAAGAGCAGTCTATCGTCCCTTCGCAGCGCGGCTGCAAAACCGCGACGTCGACGGCCGGATCTTTTCCTGAACGAATCGATTGGAATATCACTGTATCCGCGGTGCAGGTTTGGTTTGATTTTCCCCTCTCTGCACGCCTTCTTTATCGCGACTTCGCGAGACGGCGACATGCATGAGCTTCTGTGATGGCCAGGAAGATCGAGTTTGCTCGACGGACGATTGCATTTTTTTTTATTATATTCCCTCACCCCCCCCTCGAAGACTACTGTTTTAGATGTGGCGTGAGACAGGACGTTCAAAGCAGGAGAAGTGCTGTTCTCGGAGGGTGTGTGAGTTCGTTGATAGGTTACGAGGCTAAGCAAGTTGATAGGTTACGAGGCTAAGCAAACGCAGAGTCCGGAGGCACGTGCTAACCTAACCTAGCTCATTTGTTTCGCCGCGTCAAGTCAATGATCGATCCGCTCCATTTGTTTTTTACGGTAACAAGTCCCTGACGTTTATGTTGACCGATAAACACGCGGCAAACGCATGTGCTTTGATTTCTCACTAGATTATTCATGCGGAACGCAACGAGGCGTGAAGGATCGGTCATCGGACCGACCGAACGAACCGCTGCATGCGCCGGCCACGGACGGGAACGAACGAGATCGTAGCGCGGAACCATGCCCCATCACGCCTCGGCAGCGTAGGCGTGGCGTTGCGGTGGGTAGGATCGCGACTCGGCGGAATCGAGAGGACAGCGACCGGGGTGACCCGGCCGGCCGTGGCGTGGCTGCAGCGACGAGACGGGACGCGTCGGCGACGCGGCGTCCGCCGGCTCGGGGCCACGTTTCGGGCCTCGGTTCGGCCATCCAAACTCGCCAACGCTCCTCGCTGCTCGTCTCGCCTCCGCGCGCCCGGGCGGGATCGGTTCCATTTTACCGGAGCAGCGGGGCCAGCGGAGGAGAGCGAAGCGAAGATGCGTGCCCGCTTTGCCGAGAGACACGGGCGCCGCGCGGGGGTGATGCGTGGGCGCCCGGTGTCCTGCCGGCCGGCCGGGCGACCATGGATCTCCGGTTTAATTTAACTAACCACTGGCCACCTGTTAGAGGATACTAATTTCTGGTCCTTGCTGAGTGCTGACCGACATCAATACAGATGCCGATGATGTATTGTTTGTCACGGGCCAATCAAGTCTGTGCATGGCTTAATTGGCGCGAGAGATCTTTTTTCTGTTTTGTATCCAGACTCTGCTATTTTCGGGCGGAAAGCAGGCTGGAGTATTATTTTCAGTTTCCAGCTATCCAGCGTAGGAGTATGTCTTAGCGCCAACAATTTCTTGTTGTCGGACATAAACATAACCATATGGAATCCAGCAGAAGGATGTTCCATTTGCAGAATGATAAGCCGTGACAGGTCTACGACTACTATATTTTCTTATCACCGCTTTGCTTTTTAAACAATGGGCAGAACAGAGTCAAACATTATAACCACCTGAATTGAGCAGCCGAGAGGTGAAGAACGTCTGTGGAGAACTAGTCACAGCAACCAGCAGCTGGTTAACAATGATGCTGCGTTGCTGCCTGCAAACCGTTTTTGGAGTACTAATTGATTACAGGCGTTCGCAGCCACATCAGAGAGCGATATGAAAGCGATCTGACAGGTCATACGACGATACAAAAAACGCGTCCTAATCAGGGCGCAGCGCCTTCTGCAAACGCCCGTCCAAAAATCGCAGTTTCGGCGGAGATATCGAACCTTCGATTTCTGGCCGGTGCTGGACAACAGCTTATCGTACCAAATTGGTGGTAGCCGCTGGGGCTGCGCCAAATATTGATTTGGTACCTTTTCGAGTAAAAATACTGTTAATTTTGTAGTATGTGTGTTCAATCCGGCAAATTATCATGTATACGGGTCTGATTCTGTATATATCATTGTTACGAAGTGTTGATAAGACGAAGAGTAAATAAAAAAATAATAATATAGATGAAAATTTTCATTTCCGTTAATAGTTAAACCGGTGAACGGCAGCACCCAACTTCCACGAGAATATACCGGCTCCGGACAGATAAACACTTGTCCTGGAGACGGACGTAATTATCAACGCCTGCACGTAACTGCCTTCTTTGACCCGTGCCAACCGAGCCGAATGCTTCCCGCCCCGTCATCACCAAGGCTCTCCGTTAAAACCCAGCGTGCCAACATTCCAATCTCTCTCCCTCGCCTTCCCCGAATCGGGATCACCGCCAGTCGACTGCCGGTCGCTGCCGCGTGGGCAGCGCGCGCCGCCTTCCCCTTCCCTCCCCGAAACAAACGGGCGGATCAAACAACCGAAGCGACCAGATCAACCGCCCGCCGCCGGCATCACGGCGGCTTCTTCTTCCTCTTTGTAGATACCGATACCGACCGGAGAGGCAGGGGAGAGCGCCGCGATGGCGCTGGACGGCGGCGGCGGCTGGGCCGCGGTCGCGGCGGTGGCGTATTACGCGGTGATGGCGGTGGCGGCGCTGCGTCTGGTGATGTCGTACAAGTCGGCGGCGCACGCGGCGCGGCGCGCGTGGCGGTGGGCGGACGAGTGGGCGCAGGCGTACCAGTACTACGACGTGCCGCGGCGCGGCGCGGACGGGTCGGAGAACCCGCTGTTCCGGAAGGTGGCGTTGTACGTGGCGTCGCTGCCGTCGCTGGAGGACGCCGACGCGTCCTGCGTGCTCTCGTCGGCGGCCAAGAGCAACGACTTCTCGCTGCAGCTGGGGCCGGGCCACACCGCGCGCGACGCGTTCCTCGGCAAGCGTCTCGCGTGGACCAGCGCCGGGGGCGACCCGGGCCGGGAGCGCCTCGTCCTGCGCGTGCGCCGGCACGACCGGACCCGCGTGCTGCGGCCCTACCTGCAGCACGTCGAGTCCGTCGCCGAGGAGATGGAGATGCGGCGGAGGGAGCTCAGGCTGTACGCCAACACCGGCGCCAGCGACGGCGCGGCGCGGTGGGCGTCCGCGCCGTTCACCCACCCCGCCACGCTCGACACCGTGGCGATGGACCCCGAGCTCAAAGCGCGCGTCCGCGCCGACCTCGAGAGCTTCCTCAAGGGCCGCGCGTACTACCTCCGCCTCGGCCGCGTGTGGCGACGGAGCTACCTCCTCTACGGACCTCCCGGCACCGGCAAGTCCACTTTCGCCGCGGCCATGGCGAGGTTTCTCGGGTACGACGTCTACGACGTCGACCTGTCCCGCGCCGGCGGCGACGATCTCCGGTCCCTGCTGCTCGACACCACGCCGCGCTCGCTCATCCTTGTGGAGGACCTCGACCGGTACCTGCGCGGCGGCGACGGGGATACGGCGGCCTCCAGGACGGCGCGGGTGCTCAGCTTCATGGACGGCCTCTCCTCGTGCTGCGGCGAGGAGCGCGTCATGGTGTTCACCATGACCGGCGGTAAGGACGGCGTGGACCCGGCCTTGCTGCGGCCGGGCCGGCTGGACGTGCACATCCACTTCACCATGTGCGACTTCGAGGCGTTCAAGGCGCTGGCCAGTAATTACCTGGGCCTCAAGGACCACAAGCTGTACCCGCAGGTGGAGGAGGGCTTCCACGCCGGCGCCCGCCTCAGCCCGGCTGAGCTCGGCGAGATCATGCTCGCCAACCGCGGGTCACCGAGCCGCGCGCTCCGCACCGTCATCAACGTGCTGCAGCACGTCGCGCCGCCTTCGCCGCACCAGCAGCAGCAGGCAACCTCCACGACACAGTCACAGCGGGTGAGCACGGCTCGTCCGCCCAGGCTGACCACGAGATGGTCCGGGCACTTCGACGACACAAGCTCGGCGGCGTCGGAGACCAACGCCGGGAGCCAGTCGCCCTCCGGCAGGGGACGGTTCGCCAAGGACGCTCCGGTTAGGGAATTCAAGAAACTCTACGGCCTGATCAAGTACAGGAGCCGCAAGGACGTCGGCGTCGTGCCGGTGGACGACACGCAATCGCGGAACGGGCGGAGCAGCGACGTCAGCTTGCAGAAGGATCGATGATAAACTCCGTTAACTCTATACTCTTAGCATTTTAGCTTTTTTGCGGGCTTCTCTTTAGATTATACTTTGAGGTATTTTTGGTGGTTGTACATTATAATCTGGCAGGAGGAAATTTCTTCTGAATTGAAATTCAGAGGACTTGTAAAAAGTGGTAGGATGAACAAGTTCTGCACTTCCTCTCTACATAAAAAAGAAGAAGAGAGTTTCTTAATTACTATCACTAGAAGACAGTGAAATTAAAGTTCTTATCCACCACTGGATCCAAATTTAATTCCTTACATGCCACTACTATGAAGTTAAACCTTTATTCCAGATGCTCATGGCTTAAGACTATAGTAGTGGCACATAAAAAATAGAATTCAAATTCGATAGCGAACAAGAAAACTTAAAAATTTCCTATTGTTTTTTAGGATTTCGCTGTGTCGTTTGACGGTAATAAGGAATTCTCTCTAAGAAGATGAAAATCTAGTACCATTAGAAAGAAGCAGCATAGAAAATCATGTTTTTATCTAATTAATAATCGTCCACTCTTTTTCTTACATGTTGTTATGGCACATAGTACACGCACGGGGCAATTTTCAGAGCAAATTGCAAAGACAGTTGCGCGTGTACCATTCGAATTTTCGGTGGGACTTTATAAGAGTCCATTGAGAACATTGGGCAAAACTATTTCAAGAGCATGGGGTCCCCTTTAGAACGCACTAATAATTTCAGAGAGAAAAGGTAGGAAATTGAAAATTTTCCTCGTTCCAAAAGAGGCTTGGAACTGTTGCGAGACGATCCAACCTCTTCTCTTTTGGATGAGAGCTTTTCTTTATGATTCGATAAAATTGTGCCGGCGGGCACTAGTGCGCTGCTACTTTTTTCAGCCGGAGTTTTGTATTGGTGCACGAATCGTTGTTCGCTGTATGATATCTACTACGCCGTCTGGAGGAATATTTTTGTTCTCCTACACACAATGACGAACTTAGTAGATTTATTCCGCTCGTTCACAAGACTCTGCACATCACCGCACCGCGCAGCTAGCTGCAGGGTGTGTGTGTGGGTTGGGACTGCGCAACAGGTGTCCTTGCGTTGGTCCAGCTATAACCTGAGCGATGAACTGTGGTGCGTTTGGTTGGCCAAGGGCAGGGCTAGAGCAGAGCCATCCTCACAGGATCGGTGCGCCGCGTAAGCGTAATCTGTCTGTCTGTCCGTAGCAGCTTCTTCCTGCTTGCTTGATTTTAAAAGCTGAGGTGAAGAAACAGTTCGTCGTCCTCAGCTAAGCTGTGACCTCGTCGCCTGCCGCGTGATGAACCCTCAACTAGGACACAGAAGTAATAATAGCTTTGGCCTTTGCGAGCGAGACAATGGTGGTGCTGGGTACAGACGTACAGTACGTGTTGCGCCCTTTCTGTCCTGGATTTCAGTTTCCGAGTCGCATTATCTACAATCAGAAAAGAGTTTCAATGTTCTTACCACAGCACAGCTATCTGATCGTCCTTCATCGGTGCGTACAAGAAACTGATTGTAGTAACACAGAGAGAGATGTGACAGAGAAGAAATGAATGGATCGTGGCCGTCCCATAGAAGCTTCACAAGTCGACGCTACTACGTAACACTAGGCTGCCGCCTGCTTGTTGACTTGATAATACTATCCGAGAAAATTTCTTATTTATCATTAAAAGATAGCATAATGCTTTACAAGCCATTGAAAATATCAAAATTTCTTATCTGCCATTGATTTTTTTAATTTCATCCCTCACGTGCCACTATTCATTTTATGTAATTAACTCAGTGTGTCTAAAATGTGTTATTTATGACAACATCTCTTGTTTATTAGTAATAATATTTATTTCATATGATTAATATATTTCTTAGTAATACATATTCATAACCTTTTAATTGCATCATACATGCGTACTAAGATTCTATTACATTCATAATTATAATGGCATGAATGGAACATAGTCATTTGTGTATACAAGTATAGCTAGTCACTTGCATATATAAATATAGGGTCATGAACAAAATATAGGCAAAAAAGTTAAATTTGTCCTTTTACCTCAATTTAATACCAGCTAATTCATGTTAGTAGCATGTAAGGAATGAAATTCGGATCGGATGGCGGATAAGAAACTAAAAAAATTTCAATGGCTTATAAGAAATCAAGTTATCTTGCAATGGTAAATAAGGAATTGCCTCTATCTATCCTTAGATATCACAAGTCTTCAATGTGTGAGGCTTTATCCGGAAACAGATAATTAAGGAGCAACACCTCACACATGAACTAAGCTGCAACTGCAAGCCAGATTTGTCCAACCAGCAGGTTCGCTTTCTGTGCCGTAAACCCTAGGACATTTTAACAAGCGAGGGGTGCGTTCGCTTCAGCTTACTACGGCTGCGGCTATGGCTTATTTATTTGTTGCTACAGCAGGTTTGTATAGAAAACAGCCGTAGCCGCAGCAAAAAAAAAAGTATCTCAAATGAACACACCCGAGGACGAAAAGGAACTTTGCCGTGACGTGCAGAGACGGATCGAGCCCTCTGTCTTGCGTCAACGCAAGAACGGCCGGATGCCTGGATTCGCATGCTCGGTACAATAAGTAGCAAGACGTTTTTTTTTTTGGAACTTTACTATATATTTTTTTTCTCAAATTATACTAATTTATATGAAATTACTGTAAAATTTCTGCATTCCGAAGGCCCGTAAATATCATTATGTTGTGTACCAAGACCACATAGGTTCCGTTTGGAACGAAGAAATATGCAGGAGTAGAAAAAAAAACATAGAAATGAGAACAATGTAGAATTGAAAAAAGTAGCAAAAACATAGGAATAGAAAGCAGAGGAATGATAAAATTAGGCTCCGTTTGTAATGGAAGATTCTTCCCTTTTCCTGTGAAATAAAACTGAGATTCCTGTGAAATTCATGCATTCCAAATGAGACCTTAGAGTGTTTGGAATGCAGGAATAGAAACACAAAAATAAAAATTGTTAGTGGAACTTAAATATATTTTATAAACTATATTATCTTTATTCATATCACATAAATTAAGGGTGCGTTTCTTTTTTTTTTTGTTAAGCCTCGCCTACTTCGGTATTTTAGATTTTTTTTAGAAATAGTTAATATTCAAGAATTAAGTAAGTTTCCTCAAAATCTCATAGTTTTGCAAAGTTGTTTCGTTAGGTTAGTCTCATCTAGCTCTTAGTATAGATGCTCTCCGAATTATTCTCGAAGTTTACCAAAATTGTTTTGTTAGTTCTTAAAGTGGTTCTATTAGTTTCTAAAATTTTGTAAAGTTGTTCTGTTAATTTTCGAAATTTTTCAAAGTTATTCCATTTAGATTGGTCTCGTTGAGTTTTTCGTGTAGAGGCTAGTTATTTTTAAAGTTTTTTAAAATTGTTTCATTAATTCTTTAAAATTTTATAAAATTGTTCGACTGATTTCAAAATTTTCTAAAGTTTCCAAACAAGGAACGCGGCGACCAACGAACGATCTTTCCGTGGCTTGGACTGGATGTTTTATTTCCTACGCTTTGTGTATAAGTGATTTCCTTTCCGAAGGAACGGCATACGCTTCCTTTCCTAAGGATCCACTTCCTACGAAATTCCTTTGACGATACCTTGGTTCCAAACGCGGCCTTATATCACAATCTTCCTCTTCATCATTTAGCGGTTGGTGTACCTGACGAGCTCCATCACGGGCTGGTCCTCACATTTGTTGATTTTCTCTGCCTCCTCCTACATCTCTGGGATTCCAAACAGACCTCCTCCCAGCAGCGTCAATGTGCTCTGCAAACGTACAGCGAGCTCGTCGGCGAAACTTGAATGGAGTCGGAGAGACGACCACTGTCCATTGATGGCTGGACTGGGTCGGTGCGCTCGAGATCGTGTCTGGTCCCCTCTCTCACGCGGTCACGCCCATGTTGCTTCGTAATCGGGGAACAGTGCGGGAGAGGCCACGCCAGGCAGTTTTGATATTGTAGCTGGAGCGACGGATGACGCGCCTCTGCTCTGCCCTTGCAGCATGGCCAAGCGCCGGCCGGCGGCCCACCGCGCACGCTCCCGTCGTCGTCCCAGGATGACCTGCGCTCGCCGACTCACCGATGCATCACTGGATCCAGCACGGCCGTAGCACCGGTGACGGACTGCGCACAGACTACGCGAGGTGGGACGGCGGAGCTATGTTGCAACTTGTTCTTATGAACCTATTGAATGCCCCTTTTTTTTTGGCCGCGCACGTACGTGCAGACCCGTTCCGACGCCGTCCCATGGTCCCCGAGAACGACCGACGCGCGCGCGAGTGTTTTTTTGCAGAAGAGGCTCATTTGGCAGTGAGCTGATGGGGTGCAGCCGCACGTTCATCTTTTTTTTTTTACTATTGAAACCCTCTGCGTTATAGTACAATTGATAGGTCACCAATTATATTTTTTTAAGATAATAGAACAAATTCACCAATCATATATCCTAGACTGTCAGATATGTTTACAGTTTACGCGAAAATGCAACAGAAGCTAATGATGCTCTTTTAGAAGCAACTGAAGTGTAGTCATAAACATCACCGGGGCTGCAAACTTTTTTGTTTGTGCGGTGGCAGAATCCATTTCGAATGTGATATACGGTTGATCTATTTTGACAAGGAATTCCTTTTGACAAACGTTTGCAGCTAACGGGCCTTGAATTTGGGATTACGGGCTGCGGAAATAAGCCCGTAAGCATTTGGAGTCCAAATGGACCGAAGTGAAAGCGATGTTTAACGTGGCCCATGGGTCTGGCCCAATACAGTACTACTCTTTCAACGGCGGCGATGGTCAAAGTCACCGGTCCGGCCACACCGAACCGCCACGCCTCTCCGGCCGCCCGGCGTCGCTCGCCATGGATGGTGACCGAGACAACAACCAGGGGCGGCCCGGCAAGAACCTCATCAAGATCCCTTCGTATCAGGAGGTCTTTGGCAGCGGCGCCTCCTCGTCGTCCGCACCGCCGTCCTACAACCCGCCTGTAGCCAGCTCCGGTGCCGCCGAAGTCTCCTCCTCCTCGTCGGCCGCATCGTTCTCGCAGTCCTTCTCGTTCCTCAAGTCCACCGAGTTCTACACTCCTCCACCGCCGCCTCCCCAGCCCACCGCCACTCCAAGGTACTGTGCTCCCATCTCCACCCCCTTCTCTCGAAATTCCTCCGACGCCGGCCGGCTTCTGATTTGGCGTTGTGGCGCAGACCACCGCAGGCTAGCCCCTCTGCGTCGGCGTCTCAGAGCAAGAACACAATTCTCGTCAGCCATCGGCAGGTTTAAACTGCAATTAATGACGCTGTGGCTCTTTTACATATTATTTGAAGATTCATCTCCCCCTATCCCAAGGAAAATTTCGAGTCTTATATTCGTTTATGGTTTGGCAGAAAAGAAACCCACTGCTCAAGCACATCAGGAATGCTAGGTGGACATTTGCCGATATTATTCCAGACTACGTGCTCGGGCAATCATCATGTGCTCTGTACTTAAGGTTCTGACTGCCTGTTTCTTATTGTGTCATCGGTGCAAGCATTACGAGGTCAGAATTGTGCTAGTGTAGATTGGTTAAAATGTCTGCCAGGAGATATATTTTAGCTGATTCCTGCAACACAAGATTATTACTACCCTGTACACTTTTTTTTTTTTTGCGACTAGTTTATTACTACACATTGAGATGATAAGATACCTCTTTTCAGACAAGATTCCAGGTTGGATTCACTCGTTTGTGCAATATTGAATCTTAGCAATATTCAGCGTTAGTTAATAGGGCACAGTCATGCCTCTGTTTGTGATTCGTATTGTTCAAGTTTCTGTTGGTGGATGCAGTATTAGGTATCATCTTCTACACCCAGACTATTTGTACTATCGGATTAGAGAGCTGCAGAAAACTTTCAGGCTCCGTATCATTTTGTGCCACATTGATGTTGTAAGTTTCAAATTACAGTAACATTCATAATTACTTGACCTGCAATTTTTTTTGAAACATCTGGTCTTATTGAATTTAGCACTTTCACTGTTTGTAGGAAGATGTTGTAAAGCCTTTGCAGGAAATTACAAGAACAGCACTGCTTCATGACTGCACCCTCCTGTGTGGTTGGAGGTATCAGGCTATAACTTCTTGTGTGCTTGGATCAGTAATATGCCTGTTCCTGTTCTCTGTGTTCCATTCCATATTCAGATATCAGTTCTCTATAAAAATGAATACCATTCTTAATTTGTGATATCATCTTGTACTAACCTTCTCTTGTGCATTGCCTGTGGAGTATAATTCTGGGATTTTGTTATGTTCTTATTGAAACTAATTTACCATTTTACACTTCATTTCGAATAAAAAATAGTTACATTTTATCATGAATTGTTATATTTTGTAGCATGGAGGAATGTGGTCGGTACTTGGAGACTATTAAAGTGTATGAAAATAAACCAGCTGACAGTATTCGAGAACACATGGATAATGACTATTTATCACGGGTATGCATTCCTATGAATCCATGCATCAATAATAACGGTTTGATGGTATATCTTATTGGGTAGCTAGGACAGATATTTTTTTTTCAAGAACATGCCTTAGCAGTATTTCGTTAAGAGACACCACCTTGAGAGCAATCTCCAAAGGCTGTTACAGTCCACATTACATGATCATACGTAACTAATTTGCCACATTCCACAACTATACACTAGCACTATGACAGATATTACTGAGCAATAATGAGTTACAGGACTCTTCCCTCAGCTTCGTCAATGATGTTTATTTTTATATAAAGTATCTTTTATCCGCTATTGCAAGCATGCATAATGCCTTGTTGTGCTGGTGTTGAATCACATGCACCACTAGATTTCAGTTACCTTCATACCTTACGATCTAAATTATTTGCGTAAATGATTTTGGCTATTCTTTTGCAGTTGACTCATGCACTTACATCCGTTCGCCATGTTAACAAAACAGATGTTATCACACTCGGTTCATCTTTTGGGGTAAGAAGGATAATAATCATCCTGAATGCATGATCATCCTTGAAAAAACTCTTCAACTCACAATACTTGCCTGATTGTTCTTGTGCTTTTCTACTGTTATATAGCATTATTGTTAATCCTCTAGTCAGTTTGCATGGTTTAATTTTAAAATGCCTTTGCTCTTATGTATTTTCAGTCCTTGTCTCGAATTATGGATGCTTCTATGGAAGAACTGGCACGTTGCCCTGGAATTGGTGAGCGGAAGGTAATGGTTATCCTTGGCCAGAAATGCACCCACACTATTTGCAGTGTTTTGCTGTTTAGCCTAATAGTGTGACACCCTGTTCCATTAATGTATACGCTTTCTTTGTTGGTTCTAGGTAAAGCGACTTTATGACACTTTCCATGAGCCATTCAAACGCGTTTCCGTCCGCCCAAACATTGTAGTACCCGATACACCTGACAGAGAGAAAGCATCAGAGAAACCTTCTACAGCAAATGATGGTTCAGAAGGTACAACTGAAAAGTTAGGGGTATCAAACAACAAGAAAGGTTCTGATGTAAAGTCAGCCCTTGCTGTTGCCTTTGCCAAGTACTCGGAGAAGATCCGTCGCCAGAGCAGTGATGCAGCAAATGAAGCTGGTGAAGGTACCAGCGGCTCAACCATGGATAATGACAAGACCGAAAACTAGAATCATGAGCGGAGCCAGCCAGGTGGACGGGTGGGCCCTGGTTCACCCTGAGAATCTAAAAAATGTCAATTATAGCACTGTAGTGATAATATTTGCAATTGTAGTGGTTAGTCCCCCCCCCCCCCCCCCCCCCCC
>BCLF01000053.1:26733-87485 GCA_001602275.1 Zoysia japonica | reverse complement strand
CCCCCCCCCCCCCCCCCACCCCCCTCTTTTGGCCCACCCTGATTTGTAACTGTAGCTCTGCCACTGACTAGAAATCTAGAATAGGAGTAGGATGCTATAAGCAGAGGAGCGGGCAAGTTTTCTTCGTGTTTGGTGTTGATTGTTGTTGTACGTGCAGAATTTTCCATTGATTTTCCCTGTATCAACCTCAGCAACTCCGGGTGTTATATTTCTCCCAGGAAAGTTAACAAGGCAGATTCTATTTGCTTGTTTGCCGTTCGTTTTTCTGAACGTAAACGATGATTAGTACCTGTTAGCACATTACCTGTAAGTTTGAAGCTGTATGTGATAGAGTCAACAGGCAGGCGACTCGGAGAGCTTCGGCGCCGTCGGTATATATCGCCGCTGCTGCACAAGTCGGGCAAAACATCGCGAACACGGAACCCGCGCAAAGTGGCAAGTTTTCAGTTTTAAAATGTTGATATTGTTGACTTTTAACATTAATTTTAATCATTCATCTTATTAAAAAATTGATTTAAATGTGTAAAATTTTATTAGTATTTACTTTATCATTAGTGAAATTTAAAATACAACTAATAATTTTACATATTAAAATAAATTTTTTAAATAAAACGAATGGTTGTTGTTATAAATCAACAGTGTCAATGCTATAAAACCGGAGGCAGTAAATTACAATCCACGGCATGCACCACAGCCCGGCCGGTAAAGGAAACCGAGCGGGTCCGTCTTGCCGTCTCGAGGCTAGGTTGAGCACCGAGACCACATTGCTAGCCACAGCTTGTGTCCTGTGACCCGCAATGCTGCACCGCCGGCAATTGTTCGAGAAGAAAAATGCAGATATATAACAGGAGATGCCACGTTACAGAAATGGGAAAATAAGCATTCATTTTCATGTAATATATGCAAACACTCGGTTTTGAGGTTCGCAAACAGTAAGCTTGGACGGTATTAACGAATGCGCCAAGAAATATACATTCTATTTTGCTAGATAAAATACATTTAATTATGCAGTCTTCTGCTATTATGCCCAGAGAACCAACGGGCACCCTAAGAGCTACATAATCACAGCTATTTCAATGGTATAGGTATGACCAATATAGTAGAATGTACCACGCTGGAATCTTGTTACCACCAAAACCCCGTTGAAACAAAAGAAAAAAGAAAAGGGAGGCAAAGCTTTAAGAAACCTAATATACACACTAATGGCAGCAGGCCAAGGAACAGCAACCTTCCCGGAACAAATTTCATAAGGGCGGCTGTACGAGGGCATTTCAGGATCCAGCCTATATTTGCCACTCGAGCGAAGAGGCCTGATCAGTTTTCCTTTTGTCAAAACTCCCTTCTCACCATGAATAAGCAGATCCTGAATTTTTTCTTTTTTGTTATGCACTGTTATATTTCTTCATTGTCCTCGTCCCTAATATCTGCAAGTTCTTCTCGGCAGTATAATGCATTTAGCTCTTGCTGAAACTGAAAATTTGCAGGTAAACAATCAGAATCCAAATGATATCATAAAAACAGCGCTTAACTTTTGGCCATAAAAATCCAACATTTTGTGCCTAGAATAATAACAACATCAAAAGCTTAAAAAAAATCAAAAGAGACAATTACCAACCTGAACATGTTTTAGCTTAGCTGCAATTAGTTCATCAGTTAGTGTTATCATCCTACAGGGAGAAAAAGGTAAATATCCTTCAGTACCTTAGCAATAAACAAGAATAGTCCTCAAGGAAAAGTATAAGTCTGCTCAAACATTGAGCATTTAAGAAATGCACTGAAAGAACCAGTTCCATTTACCTGCCAAATCAGCATAAAAAAATAGCATGATATGTTGTTGCAAATTTGCCATGAAAACATAACAGTTGCTGTGTTATACTATGAGTGGGCCTGCTCATAACAACATCATTTGCGCAGAAGCAGCGTACCTAGACTGTAATTCTGAAATTTTAACAAGTAATGACCTTTCCTTCTCAGAGTTAGCTGTATCGGCCTGCAAAAAGAATGAAAAGACAACTTTCCTCAAAGTGAACAACACATTGAACGAAGTACTATGTTGGAAACTCAATCATCACTTTGTCAATACTTGAAACCACAAACAAAGTCGATGCTTACCACTTTATCATTCTCCACTGTCCGGGTTTGAGAAGATATTCCAGGCAGTGCTCCTGAAAAAAGTGAGCTGTACTATTTGATCGAAAAAATAAATTAAACTTCAATATCCAAAAGGGAAAAGGATTGTACTGTCAGTTTTCTCGTTCTGTTGCAAACTACCTAATAGGTTCTTGATCAGATCCTGTTGTAAAGAGATACAATTGTTGGTTAATGCCTAGTAAAGTAGTTGAATAAGTATTGTGCATTTTCAACAGGATGACATCAACAATTACTTCATACCTGCTGCAACACAGTCTGCTGCACAAGGTTCTCAAGATGGGGAATTAGAACTGACGATGATACTGAGCTATTGCAGAGTTCCTTAATTTGGTTACTGTTACACTGCAAATAAAAAAGATGATCAGCTACTCTGCAAGGGAGGGGTGTAGTGGTGTTGCGTGCATGTGTGGGAGAGAGAGTGGAAGGATTAAACAACACTAATGGATAATGACCTAGGAGAATCTAAAGTCATGTTTCATACGGTTATTATGCAATGTTGCCAGCATTCTAAAGGTCAGCTAAATAATATTTCACCATGTTTGTTTCAGTGTAAACCTCCTAATCCACAACAAAATAAGAATGACAGTCACACTAAAAAAATCAATAATGAAACTCATAAACTGACCCACAGAAGTTGCAAAATGGTAGTAACTTAAGTTAGCCTTCAATATTAGTAATTACGTTACTCTGTCATCTGGATTGCTATTTGTTGTGTGATCAAGAAACGGAAATGGTCAATCACATTCTGTCGCCTTCTCCTTTACACGGCAATTCTGGCAGGCTGTCCTCAGCCAGGTGGGGCTGCAACACCTCGCTCCACAGTAAGAGGAATTTTTTTCTTTGATGATTGGTGGCATAATATTTGTCATGCAACCCCTTATCAAACTCGCAATGGTCTGAACTCTGTGATAGCGCTCGGGACATGGACTCTTTGGACACATCGCAGTGCTTGTGTCTTTGAAGGCGTTCAACCGAGCATAACAAGAGCAGTGATTTGTGCTGCGAAACGGTGGCTGTGGGAAGTAGCAGGAGCTCGAGTCCTCCCCAGTCACGTTGTCATCTGGGAATTAATCCCTGTTGTTAGGGTGCGAAGTTAACTCTAGTCAAGTCGCTTTACATCAAGGTATTGTGTTTTATTGTGCTGTTTTCGAGTGAGTTGTACCAGGTTCTTGTCCCGTTTTATTCTTCTTAATATAATTAAGCGCAGCTCTCCTGTGTTTTCAAGAAAAATGGGGCCTGCTTCCTATTTCAGAAATCCAAATTTTCTACACTGATGTATGCAGCTTCGTTTTATTGACTAAAAGGGTAAATAACGCTTATGCAACGTGTTGCAAGAAGAATATTATCATGAGAAGAAGAAAAACTGTACCAGTGGCTTAGCATTGACCAACCAATCACCAACACTAGCAGATTTTCTTAGCAACGAACCCTGTGAAGACAAAAAGTAAACCATGATTCCATGCCTGTGACACTTTTTAATAACGTTCTAAATAAAATCCTCACTTGTGGAGATTTGTGGGAGAGACCACTGACTGGACCTTCCTGAACCTGAAAAGGAAACTTATTCAAGTTGATTCAAGTCCCATTTAGTTGTATTCACTGTCGCCTAATTCACTTACCTTCACAAGGTCCACATTCTCAGATGTCACGGAAAATCGGCCTTTAATCTCCACCACATTACGTTTGCTCTTGTCACCTAGTGAATCTACATAACCTACAATAAGCAAAACAAATTAGTTCAATACCTTAGTTAACAAAGAACATAGTAGTTCCAAAATAAAATTTACTATTCAAAGGTGATTCCGCATATAAACAGAACACATATAGAACTGCTTAGATATGCTGCCATCCTACAGCAGTGCAGATTGCATGTGCATGTTTCTCTATTCATTAGTTAAAATAATAAAAAATATTGTAGTGATAAGTTGATAGGTGCTTATACCTCCTGAAGATCGAACAGGAGCGGAATAACTATTTGCTGAGGCACGAGTTGGCAGGGATAGTGGACCACTAAGATTTGTTTTCCTCATATCGGCTCTTTGTTTGTCAGAAATCATTTGGACAGCTGCATCCCTGTCGTTGCAAACAATAGTGTTGGATATAGTTAAGCGTTAGTGCCCTGAAAATCACTCTTCATCTTCAAAATTAAAGTAAGATAATAAAAAGTGTGTATTATAATCTTCAAAACATGTTCTTGTCTAAAAACTTGCAGAACCAATGAGATCTAAGAAAAGAAACTGCTATAACCATTTAAAATCTCAGAAAATAGGTGTCAAAGACAGTGATGTAAAAAAAGGCATACATATTATAACTAAAAATGATTATATATAAGCAATTCAAGAGTAGACAACTTGCTAAAATTCACTAAGGTCCCTCCATTCAGCCACTGAGCATTGTGCACATCCAGATGAGCTTAAGAAATATCTTAAAAGTTAAATATTTTAAAATATGAGCAGCACACTAAAAAGAATCAACGAATTGGGACCTCTCAAAACCATGGCTTCTTTCAACTGAAGTAATATTTTTCCCAACAGAGGTCTGTTGTCTCTGCTCAACATCATTTGACCAGCTATTCAACTCTGGATCCTGTTTTGATGTAGCGGCCGATGAACCATTCTCAGCTCTGTTGTTTTCATATCCACCAGCCCTCCTTTTACATTTGGCATCGCTAAAATCAAAATCAAAAGCTTCATATGTACTAGGTCCCTTTCCATCTGAGCTAAGTGTGGCGGCAAAGGTTCGCTCCCTGAAATTCATTAAAAAAAAAAATCACAATCAACATTGTAATGTATGATATAATCAAAAGGATTAAGGATACTGATCCTTCCCCTTCTCTATAATCATACTCAAGGATCATGGATCAAGGGGTCTATATCAGAAGTTCTGGAGTTATTTATAACTAGAAAATGCAGTATAGAACTAACCTATAGTTATTTTCAGATGATAGCTTCCCCAAATGGTTCCTAAATGATGAATCCTGTTGAAGGGACAAAAGTTGCCAGTTATGAACAAAATAAATTGCTACTTAAAAGCAAGTGAATTCTACTACCAAGATATCAACTTTGCAATGTATTTATTACATCAAAGAAATTTCCAATGAAAAAGAAATCAAGACTCTAGCTGACCTTTTCAGCTTTAGTATTTCTTGCAGTGTCATAATCTTCTTCAATTTCTGGTGGCTCATCATCACGAATCTAAAATTTGAAGAGTTCAGTAATAATGTTGAATATGAAAGCTTATACTGGACAAAGGAAAAATAGGATGAATCTACCAGTGATGCTTGAGCCTTGAGATCCTCAATATCAAAGTTCCACGCGCTAACACCCCGTTGGTATTCACTCTGTTTGATAAGAAATCCAAGTGTATTTCAGACTTTAAGTTGACCCAAGATCTAGTAGTTTTTCACTGGATAAAGTCCAATTTACTACCCTCAAATATAGCCAAAGTCCAAATAACCCCCCGAACTATGTTTTGGTTCATTTTACCCCACCAAAACGTGATTTTGAGTCAATTTACCCCCTTATGGAATTTGTCTTTTTTAATTCTCCGTACATAAGCATAATCTTAATTTGAAACTTTACGAGATGATAGAGCACATCATAACGCATATTAAAAAAATATGTATTGAATTTTTTACCATTATTTTTCATATATTTTTATATCTCAAAGATTAATTTACTATTAAATGTCTATCCCTATAAAAATAATGATAAAAAAATTTATAATTATTTTTTAATATGTGTTATGATGTGCTTTATCATCTCGTAAAGTTTTATCTTAAGATTATGCTTGTGCACCGATAATTAAAAAAAAATTCCATGAGGGGGTAAATTGACCCAAAATCACGTTTTGGTGGGTAAAATAAACCAAAACATAGTTTAGGGGGTTATTTGGACTTTGGCTATACTTGAGGGGAGTAAATTGGACTTTATCCTTTTTCATTTTAATATTAATTTCACAAATTCATGTAATTCAACGACAAGAACAAATAAGGCCAAAGTTTAGAAAAATTTATGCTGCAAATGCATGTGAGGCATGACAGTAAATGAAATAGATACTCAGTAATACACAGATATACAAATGTCGAATCATATAATAAGTGAACAGTACAAGAGAAAAGAGGAGCTTAAAAGAGGTCCCTTGATGTTCTGAGGCCCTAATTTTCTCAAAGCACAAAAGAATACCTTCCTTTCAAAGTACAAGTATGGCTCTTATGTCACTCAGTCACTGCTCATTTCAAGATTAACTTGATCTCTAATTGGTCGTGATACTGTTAAAGCATGACCGAAAAATTCCCGAGTTGATGAACAAACTACTATTGACAATTCTTCAGTTTATAGGTCATCAGAATTATCAACTAACTGAAGATATTGCAGCAGAAAACCGACATGCCTATACAATGAGTTTCATGTTAAATTTGATTCACAATACATTAACAATGCAGATTTGATGAAGCAAGTTACTAAATACATCTGTCTTGATTGCAAAATGAAGAGCTAACCAAATGAGATGCATGACTTAAACTTTTTAACTGCATAACTCTTAGTGTTTTTGAACCATCATTGACTGATAACTGGAAATAAAAAGCATCTTCCAATGTAAAGAACTATAAGCATAGAACATAAAACTGAAGCATATGTCACAAACCAAGGAGAGAGCCTCCTGTTCCGAAGAAGGCATTTTCTTCAAGGCCAACTGTGCTGCGTCTTTAAGCTGCAGGTCGACAGAAACTTCAGCTACATTCTTCCATGATCAAGGAGTGGAACAAAGATGAAACATGATGAAGTGGCATACCTGAAGAGCCTTTACACGGTCCCAGAGAGGAGGTAAATCAGCTATGATATTCTTCATAGTCAACTCTGGAGGCTTTGCATTTTTGAAAAATGAATGCTTTAGCAACTTGTCAGCTGTTGGTCTCTTTGTCTGATCTTTGACCAAGCACATTGCAACCATCTCTTTAAATGACTGTATCACAACTGAAAATGCCTACTTAGAAAGGTAACACTAGAGGATAATGTAGTTAACAAGCAAAGAGGCATTCATTTTCTGATGGTTGGTAGAAAGGATGATCACTACCTTTGAGAATCTTCTGTCGCGATCATAGTCAAGGCCAGGTGGTGCATTCTGGAGGGTCATGAGAAGAACCTGCAGCCAAAGTACACATTTCATAAACAGGACAATCTGCTACAACTGATCACCCACCTTAATAGTACATTTAGGGAATCACTATATGATCTCATGGATACCATAGACCATCAGCAAACTACAGGCATATAGATTTGAGTTGGCTCAGATAGGATTAAGATTTAAGAGGTAAGGGGCAAATGGTAAAAATTTATGACTGAAATTACAATTAAAACATGTCGCATTTAAGATTTTAAATCACAACAATTATTAATGCAAGAACAAACCAGCAGAATATCCAAACAGAAATTCACACAATAGCAAACTACATAATTCAGCAGGGTCATAAGCATTACCTTCATAGGGGGATATTTTGAAAAAGGAGCGTGGCCATGTGCTAGTTCAAGTGCGGTGATTCCAAATGACCATATGTCAGCTCTGCAGAAATATGAATTGCCAGTGAATCCATATTGACTAGCAATTAACAGCAGCATACAAAAATAGGTACTTTTGCATAATGGTTTTACCATTAAAAAAAGGAAAAACATAATTCCATGAATAAAACATAAACAAAATTCATAAATATTTGGCCTGATGCAATCACATAAGGTTTCTTGGATGCATCCAGGCATACATAACATACATACTTGAAGTTATATCCAGTACCAGGCTGAAGAACTTCTGGAGCCATCCTATACAGAAAATTAGATATAAAAAATGTCAACAATTCTCAAGTTATAAAAAAATATTTATCAAATCTAAAGATCAGAAAATTGTTTTTTTAAAAGTTACCAGCAAGGTGTTCCCACAAATGTATTCCTAGATCTTTGCCTATCACCTCTATCAAACATGCAAGCAGAAACACCGAAGTCCCCAAGCTTCACCGCACCACCATTATCGATAAGGATATTACCAGCCTGCATAGTGCCAACATGAGCAAAAAGTAAGAATGTTGACAGGATACATCAAATGACTAAAACATTTAAGAAATATACTCTGCTACCTTGATGTCACGATGGATTTGACCTTGGTTATGAAGGTATTCCAGAGCCTTAAGTGTTTCCTTTAGAATGGAGCCAATGACAGGCTCCTCAAAACCATCAGGGAATGCGATCTTCATTAAGTGTAAACACGAACCCTCTGTCATGAATGGCATTATTACCCAAAGGCTGTGCTCCACAACAAATGAGCAATAAGCCCTGATGACATTAGGGTGATCTATCAAACTCATGATCTGAGCCTCGCGTTGTATTTCATCCTACAGATAATGTTAGCTGGTAAGAAAAAAATCCATCAAGTCTAGAATGAAAAGAGAAATAAGAGTCACTATCATCTAGCCTTGCAATTTTTCACAATTATACCAGCTTCAGAGCTAGTAGCCCCATCCATAGCCTTTAATTTGTGTAATTGTGTTCAAGAAAAAAAATTATATATGCCACTTCAAAGCTATATTACAATAACAGTGCACAGAAAAACTATATTCTGAAAAATGAGAATGGTAAGTCTTGTATTAAGCAATCCACGCAGACAAATCTGATAAACTTGGAGATTTGACATGCTATTTCTAGACCTATGAGCGTGAAGTGGCTCACTTTCATTGATGGAAGCAGTATGGCTATCACGGGCACTTCTATGGATTGTTGGGAAGAATGCATTTTGGGTACTTGCCAAAGGAACAAGTCTATCATTCACTAAAAACAGAAAATAGTTTCATAAGTACAAGAGCTATTTTTGAAAGATATTACAGATTCTGGAATCTTGCAGGAATTCCATTATTAGGTGTCTTTCAAGTGGCACATGTACAAGTATTATCTTTTCTTGTATTATGAGCCGATCCACGGCCCAAAGTATAAGCTTAAACAAAAATCCAGAGTGACCCGGCATCCACAACGGAGTATGGAATTCCAGTCTTGTAGAATGAATGATGACTAATATCATGTTAGATTGCTATTTTCAGTTCATAATACCTACAAGCTATGCAGTCCAATGTACAATACAGAATGATCCCCCTGTAAACTGAAGAGAAACTAAGGAAACCACTCAGTAGAATGGATGCCACTACCCAAGGAAAGACATTGCATGAATGGCATAACAAATGGTGAGATGCCCATCCTGGCAAAAAGGAGATTGATTATTCATTAAATTCAAGAAAATTCGGTGGTTGCTAGTACTCTAGTGTCTATTTAGGACTAGAAGGAATTCAAACCTTCTGCTTTTAAATCTTAAGCCCCCAACATACATGCAAGCACATATTGATACAAATGATCACAACTCGACCCTGTGAAGACGAACACGAAGCAGAAATAGGACCCACACCCTGAAATGTGGCACCTATATACTTCGCTACCTCCCCCCTTGTCAAGTTCGGTACACAGCAATGTTGCAATCTGGAGTTATAGGCAGTCATTAGCCACACGGGCCGTACATTGGATAAGAAAATGTGTTCCCCGCAACTCTCCATCCCAACCGGTCGCACCCACGAATATGCATGGAGGAAAATAATAAGGGCAGTAGAAAAAGCTAAATGTAGGTAACAGAACTCAACTGATCGTTTCAACTTTGTCTTAGACTAAGCAACGACTTAAGCTGACCACGCAAATTCGAAGTCGTCACAAACATAATGTCAGAGAAAAGTACGAAATGATCTGAAACGACGGTACAGAAATCCAAATTCCGCGCACACAGTCGCCAAGCTACAAAATCAATAAAATCCACTACGATCAGCCAACGGATCTCTAGCCAGATCAAACAGCAGACGGCACTCTCAACCGGATTCGTATCCTCTGCCTTTACCTTTCTATGGCAAACTTTGCCATGCTCAATTTTATCCATTCATTACATAATCAACGCTCTATGATTTAGAATTATTTCATACTTAAATTATACTAATTTATTTAAAAAACAAGACCATAAATCATGTCGTCATTACTCAACGTTGATTCTGTAACGAGTGGTTAAGATCAAGTATGGCAAAGTTTGCCATACAAAGAAGAAAAGCAGAGGATACGAATCCCTCGCAACCAGAGCACGACCAAAAACCGAGGAATTTCGGAGCAGGGAGGAGAGGCGTCACAAGATACTACTCACGATGTTGTTATTGAGCTGATCGAGATCCAAGCACTTGACCGCCACGACCTCGTTCCTGGGGAGGAAGATAGCGCGGTACACAACGGCATGCGCGCCGTACCCCACCTCCTCCATCAGCCGGTAGTCGCCGGGCTTCACCGTGAACGACGGCGGCCCCGCGGAAGCCCCCGCCGTCGTGGGGCGCTTGATGCTAGAGCTCCTCCCCATAGCGCGCCAACCGCGACCGGTGCCGTGTTGCCGGGCGATCTACGTAGCACGTCACGTCCCCTATGGATGCCGCCGCCGCCGCCTGACACCAGGCCGTTGACCGGCGTCTCCTGTAGTCGCGTGGGCGGCGAAGAGAGACAGAGGGGCTAGAGGGAGAAGAGGAGCAGAAACGAGCTCGTAAATGGGCAGACGATTAATTATTTCGGCGGTGATGTGGCGGGGGTGTGGGGAGCGGTGCGGGACCCAGCGGCGGCGATGCGGGGCAGGCGCTGCCGGTGGGTATGAGAGACTGATGTGCGGGGTCTCCACTCAGTGGGCTCCGCCTCGCAGTGGACCTACGAGTCGGTGACTGTGCAGAGAGTGGCGCGCACTGCGCAGCCTACGGCGCCGGGTAGATCTCCGCCTCCCGATGCGGGACTTCAACCCGGTTGGGATTCTCTGCGGGAGACAGTTGTACGGCTACGTTAGCCCGACTCGCGACAGAGCGGCGATGGGGAAAGGAATGTTTTTACTTCCTCCGTAAGTTTACTCTTCGTTTTTTTAATTCATGTCATCGTGTTCTTTAATTGACGTTGTTATTAATTTTTTAATTTAATTTTGATTATTTGTTTTATTTAAAATATTTAAATAAATTTCATATATTTTGATATAGTTTGATTTATCATTAGAGTTATTTGAATCACAACTTAATATTTTACATATTCGAACAATTTTTTAATTAAACGAATGGTCAAAGTATTTCTACTTCTCTCGTCTCACTATAAGTAACATTTTGGACTTTTTAAAATTATTTTTTTATTATTCATCTTATTCAAAAAATTTAGAAAAATATTATTTATTTTATTATAAAATAATTTATTATTAAAAGTACTTTAAGTTTGATTTATTTATTTTTGTATTTTTGTAAATTTTTTGAATAAGATGAATGTTTAAAGTTTGATTAAAAAGTCAAAAACGTCAACTCATAGTGGGAATTTAAAACTTAGTATTTGTACTTGAGAAGGTGCTTTTTTGAAAAATTTTACTATATGAAACACCTGCACGACAGAGTTTTAGAAACCGGCGAAAGCCGGTTGGTTCTCGCAGTTTTTAAAACGATTCGGTTGGTATAAGATTGGGTTCAGTTTTTAACCGAAAATCAAATCTACCACTATAGCAAATTTGACTTGCCGACTAATTAACTATTTTTTTTGCCCCAAACCGAAAATCGGCTGAAGCCCCGGTTTCTAAAATGCTGCACAGAGGCTGTTTTACCAGCGGAGATCAAATTGATTCCTGCCTCGACAATACGCTGCCTGCAAGGACCAGCAATCCGTCGCGCCACACCCACACCACGCACGCGCCCTGCGGCCGCCATATCGCCATCCGACCGGCGCCGCGCGAAATCCGGCAGAGAGAATCCGCGTGCCCCCGGGCTGCTACCTGCCAAGCTGATGGGCGTCTAGAGATCAGCGGGCGGCCGGTACCAGTACCACGGCCAAGGACTTACGCACGTACGAACACGCGAGCGCGGCGCGCCCGGACGGAGATCGCGTGCACTCATAACTGCAGACTGTACTTTATCTCAGCCGTTTGATTTGGAAATCAACGGATAGGATTTATCGTCACAGTACATTTGTTACATTAGCTGAACAGTGTTTTCGGATAAACAGTAACTCTCAAATTTTTTTAGCCGCTCATCTAAATCAGACAGTCGTTACTGCACTGCTTAAGTTGCAGTTGCAGTAGTGCACAGGAACCCGGTCCAGCGCGCCCTGCCCTCGTGTAACTGCAAGCGAGCGCTCGGGACTGGACACCGGAGGGGGAGGAGCCTTCTCGGCAGCCGCGCGAGCCCGCGACCGGGTGACCGTGGCGCTGGCGGGGAGGGCTTCACTAGACGAGACGGGTAGTACCCCGTGGCCATATGGCGTGTAGGGGCGCGCCGAGCTCCGCCTCCCGCCCTACCTGTTCCCCGCGGAGGGTGACGCGCCCATGTGCGCACGGGAGGTGCGCACGGGAGGCGCGCCGGGGCGTTTCTGCGCGGAGGTGAAAGCAACGTCGCATCCGAAATTGGGAATTCAACAATCACTGAACTATTGGCATCGTCAACATTATCGGTTCATCCGTACATCTACGTACGTAACATCGTCGCTCGTACGATCTTAACGATTCTTTTTATGCAACCAAGGTGACCAAAAGATTCCTACTGTTATTCATCAATTGATAATTACAAGAACACACTCAGTCTCAGGACAGCTAGTTCGAAGCCCTCGATCCCGCTACGTGCATGACACAGGAGACGCGTCTTGTCGTTGTCGGCGCCGTCTGAATTGTTAGGCTAGCCGGAGGCCTTGAATTGTGACCAGCTATAATGTGATGATCACGTTGGTATGATGGTATCTTATGTGGCCATACCTGCATTGATATATCGTCCACAGTCCACACGTGGCTAGCTTTCGTGGCCACGATGACGCATGCCGGCATCGCTGTCTCCGTGACAACATATTTGAAAAAGAGGTGATATGATCTGACCGGAATCGGATAGGGGCTCTCAACTCTCAAGCTATGTTAGCTACTAGTGTGCAATGTTTCACTTACCGGTTGATGCGCAAAAACCGGACCAGAATAGTTTTGGAGAAAACTGAAAAAAAATCTAAAAACTGGTCAAAATTTAAATTCTGAAAAATGAACGACCAGCGGTTTGCAAACCGGTAAACCGGCCGGTTTGGGCGGCTAGCCGGCCGGGTTTTTGGGGAAGTTGTTGAGGCTGTAAACTGGCCGGTTTAAGCGATAAACCGGCCGGTTTGGACAAAAAACGGGTGACAAAATGAAAAACCGAAATTTTTTGATAAATTAAGAAAAAATAGAAAAAGTCAAGAAAATTTTGACATGACTTTTTCTAAATTCTTACAATACATTTACATAATATATACTTCATCAATAGATAATAAAATACACAATCTGACAATATATCCATACAAATAAAATCTATAGTTCATACATAAAGTCATACATAAAATTCATACACAAAGTTCACACTTTACTTTGGAACTGTATTCTAATCAAAATAAGCTCTATCACACTCATCACTTGACATTATTTGAATTCCTTTAGTGGCGAGCAACTCCGCTTTGAATTCATTCCAAGTTTTACCCATCCAAGCGGAAGTTGTCTCCCATTGTGAGCGCAACATGTGATAAAATTTTGAATTCTGCCATTGGTACACCCATGTGTCGTTGGTTGAGCTATGATCACTCAAAGGATAATTGTAGTACTCAAGACTTTGGTTGTAGGAGGTATCACTGTCTGTCCTCGAGTAGTAAGCATTATATTGATGCTGCCTACCCTCCATTGTGATCCTCTGTGAGTGTGGAGTGCCATGGTCTTGATCTTGTGTAGTATGGGTGAAGTCTGTCTCACCTGCAAAAGAAGTTAAGTGTAAGAGAAAAAAGTTAAAATTACTTATATGATGCGAAGATATAGTTACCTGTGAAATGATACGTAGTTGGTGGTGGCGGAGAGTCAGAAACCACGTCTGCATCGTCTGGTGTGTCTCCAGAATCTGTCCGAGAGCTTCTATCATTGGACTCCTGGTAAGGTGGGCTTCGTCTGGTGTCTCCAGAATCTGTGAAGTCATCGCTGCCCACTTCACTACCTTTCCCTTTTCTCTTTTCCTCTACCTTTACCTTTGCCTTTGCTCGTAGTACTTTTCTTTTTAGCACCCGTCATTTTTCTTTAATGCTGGTGCTTCCTCTTTCCTATGTGAGTGTCACCCACATTTTATTCTGTCCATTCAGCCATCGTTGCAGCACAAGACAACTGTAGCAACTATCTACTAGCTTCATCAATGCTTACTAGATGGAATGGCAAAGAAGTGTCACTCTCCGTGTCCTCTTCATCAAGAAGAGGATCAGCATTTGATCTTCTATGTTTCACCCAATCTTTAATTGGAATCATATAAGGATACCTCCATAAAACGATCAAAGGGATCCGCTTCTGTGGTTTATATGTGAATCCAGCATACCGCATCCGTATTTTGAGATTGTAGTTGACATACACTAACTTATGCAATTTGGCATAAGAGAGTCTATTGCGCACCTTTGTGTGGACCAATGCGAATGTACTCCAATTACGCCAATAAAGTACGGATTATCCGCCTTCCTATCAACGATGGCTTCTGTGCGGAAGAATTTGTATCATACCTTTCCAATTGCTGACTTTGCTAGCTTGCTCTTTGCCGTCTATGGACTAGTATCTATTCTGGTTTGAACCTGTTCTCTGCCACTTGACTTCTGTGACATTGACATTCTCATCATGCCAAATAATCCTTTATCACTTTGAGAGGAACCACCACCACCTTGAGAGAAAGCACTTGCACCTTGAGAGGAACCACCTGCACTCGACGAACCACCAACACATTGCTCGAACTGACCACCGTACATACGCTGTCGTTGCCGAAATTACTCCTCCTCTTTAGATAGCCTCATGGCAGCCTGCAGCTCCTCATCATCCTCTACATTTACATTGCTCTCACATGCAACTTCCTGCTATCTCAGGGCCTGTCTAGCTCGATCCTATCAAGCTCTCGATGGAAATAGTCTCGCACCTCGACAGAAACGTGAGCACAGCCCATCATATTGCTGCCCCGCTGTGTCAAATGTTGCTTGAATCTCGTGGCACCACCCTCTCTCTTCATGCTCTTGCAATACTTGCAACGGAACCCAGAGTACACGTTCTCCTCGAGTACCCAAACCGAATCCGATTTATCTGCCATTCCTGGATATATTGAACAATAAATAAACTAACAACGTTCTAAAACTACACCGAAAGGCACAAACATGTCATTGAAATAATGGAAAAAGCCAAGCACATCAGAGCCCTCGAAATCACCTCAAACTGGACGGCTTAGCCGCTAGATCCGGCCTCAGCGAGGCTTCTGTCCAGCCGGTCTAGCTAGCCACTTAAATCGGGTGGTAAGCCGCTGAAACCGCTCGGCTAGCCGCTCGGAGGAAGGGGGAATTGGCGCTCTCGGCTAGCCGTAGATGTCGGCTGGCTAGCCACGCTTCTCGGCAGGTCTTTGACGGCGCGACGGCGGACGACGGTGCAGATCGATGGAATCGCCTCCGGAGGTCGCGGAGAAAGAAGGAGGAATCAGAAACGAGCGGTCACATGTGTTCTGGTGCACGGCTGGGGATAATGTTGCTTTTTGTATTTTTCATTCAAACTTTCGCGATTTTTTTCAACACCTAAATCAACTATTTTTCAAAAACGGATTCCACCTTAGTATTCGATTTTTCATCTGGTTTTTTTTACATATTTTATTTTAAAATCCGTCAAATTTTTAAAATTCAAAAAAATTTGAATTCGAAAACCGGTCAACCGACCAAACCGGAGTTCCGTGAAAACTGGTCCAGTTTGGCAAGTTTTGTGAACCTTGCTAGTGTGCAAATGCTTAGTGCAAAGAGAATTTGCAATTAATATCGGATTTTCGTGCCCCATCTTCGTAGACATACACGCAGGTGGCGTCACGCGACTTCAAACGATTCTGCGATGAGTGATGACTCTGCACATCGATCGGCTGACTGACTAATCAGCGAGAAAGGGTAGTCTAGCCGCTGCCCTGCTGGCAATTTGGATACGTGTGACATCTCAAATTCTAAGTCAAAATTTAAAAATTTGAAATTCAAAAAATTTTCTAACAAATACCCTAACAAATTTTCCTTCTCCTTAACTCCTCTTTTCTCTGCTATTTTAAAAGCGTAAAATATCACTTAAATTAAAACTTATCTCAATTGAAAACTTTTCAAAAATATTAAAATGTGAGTGTGCAAGTGCTTGACTTTTTCTCTGTTTTATTTGGATTTTATTTACCGAATCCCATTTGAATCCTATCCAAATTTCAAATCAACCCATCCAAATCCCAGAAATATTCAAAAAATTAAAATTTGAATTTGACCAGTGGGCCGCCATCTCTCTCTCCTTCCCTTTTTGGCCCCGCCGTCCCCACCTTCTCTCACGTGAAGGCTAACCCAACTCCCAGCGCTGGCCCATCCCAGCGGCCCAGTCCATCACTGCGCTTCTTCCTCCTCCTCTCCTGCCTCGCCGCCTGGCACGACACAAGCGCCGCTGCGCGCCCTGCCCTGCGACGTGCCTCACATGCAGCTCCCCCGAAGTGCCGCGTACTCGCCCCACCTGGACACGCACACCCCGTCGCGCCTCTCGCATTGAAGCCGGAGTTTAACTCCTCGTCGGACCGCCAGCCACGTCCGCCAGGCATGAACGTCTTGCCGGCCTTATCCCCGACAAGCGCTCTCCTTCTCCGGCTATAAATAGCGCCGCGCCGCCTCCTCTCGACTCTGCGCTGGCCAGCTCTCTGGATCAAGCCGCCAGCGTGGTGAATTTTGATTTTTTTTCCCCAAACCTTGCCACACCGGTCGCCACCAAAATTTCCCAGCTCCAGTAGGCTTGTTCCTCTCCTCTCTGCTCCTAGAGATCCGTGGCGTGTACCTATGCCTATTCCGAACCACATCAGGGCAGCTGCGTGGCGACCGCTGCCCGGCGCCGTGCGCCACTGCCGCTGGACGCGCCCTCCCCGTCGACAGCACTCTACGGCGCCTCTCCGACAGGTTCAAGCGCACCAGGAGACTCAAGGGACCGCACCGCTGCTCCTTGGCTACTTGGGTCCCGTCCCTGACGCGCTGTCCCCTCCAGCACCGAACGCCACCGCCGCACGCCGACGCTCTCTGCCGCGAGCCTGCCTCGGACCTTCGAGGAAGCCAAAAACCCCCTAGGTGAGAGAGACTTGAGATCCTCTTGCTCTCAGACCTTTTCCTGTAGCATTCCGGCCAGCGGAATCGGAGTTCCGTGTCTCCGGCGACCCGCAGCCATGGCGCCGCCGTCTCTGTCGAGACCAGCAGCGCCCAGGCGCGTCGTCCTCACAAGACCAATGCCAGCCGTCTGATTTGGAGTACACCGCCCAGATTAGATCTAGTCTATTTAAAATCACAACCGTCCTTTAATAAATCAATGCTCCAGAATAGATCCAACCAATCAATTTAATAGTAACCGTCCAATTCACGATCTACGGCTCAGATGAGATCAAAAGTAACTGTTGATTTATTTTAAAATCTGAACTGTTCACAAAAGATCCAACGGCTCAGAACAGATCAGACCGCCGGCCCACTTTAAAATGATACGCGCACACACGGCCCACCTGTCGGTCACAGTACGCTAAACGCTAAGTCTCCACACCATTGTGCACACAGAAATAAATTTTCATAACATTTCCCTTTGTAGATAATTCTGCCAAAATAAAATTAAATATACTTTTTGCATCTAAGACCCTACTATCCTATCAGATCATATTTTGGTCTAGGAATTTTATACTTAGCCCCTAATTTATTATCAAATGCAATATAAATCCCTGCCAAATAACCCACAGGACTCTGAACTTTCTCATATTCACCAATAGGTCCTTAGGTACTTTCAGATCAGTGCAAAGAAGTCCCCATCGACTTTTGAATAATTGCAGATAGGTCCTTAGAGCTAACCGACATTTTTAAAACGCTATATCTTTTAAACCGTAACTCCGTTTTTAGTGATTCTTGCGCTTACGAGTTAGTATCGACGTGGGCTATCCGTTGAAATCAGTCTGAGAACCAAAACTCTACACATTCCCTATAGTTTAACCGAAATACAAACAGACCCTGATAATCGTCCGATAAAACAATACAAACTCAATCGGTCCCGTTCCGCCTCCACTTAGAAATCCAGCGAGCAGTTTTATTGAAGTTATTTATTTAATTGCTTTTAGTTCTTTATTGGATTTTTTTAGCCGCTATTTATTTGTCATTTGATTTTAATTAATAATTCGCATATAATTATGCTACACATAGGCTTTGTGACATACCGTCCCTCGAAAGAGACGATCTATTGACCATAGGATCTTATCGGGTGTCACTCGACGAAGCGAGGACCAACAGTGCAACTCAAGCACGATAAAAATATATTACAAACGGTTATTTAAGTTACAAACCAGAGTTTTTCAAAGTATGAAAGCGAACGAACTTTATTTAAGACTACTAGGGATCCCTAGATGCCTATATTCTAAGCTTAAGATGCCATCGAGCCCATATGATGTATCTTCTAGCAGCACACAAGAGATCAGCGCGACGAGCAAGGCTCCCAATGGACAAAGGCACCCTCGAGGGTCGCTCCTGCCGGTTGGTCCACAGGAGAGAAAGAGAGGTCAGCAGCAAAATAAAACCACAAAGACTCGCGTCCTGAGCATTCGAATGCTCAGCAAGTCTTATCCATCAACATGGCTAACTACAGCCAATTCCAAAAGATACGACCGACTCATGGGATAGCAGTTTGCAAAAACTAGTGCTAAGAGTGGATCCTTACTTTCAACTTTTAGTAGTAAATTAGGTGCAAGGAAAACTAAATTTAATTTGCACTATCAACTACTACAATCAAGGTTGCCAAACAATTTAAAGTAAACATAACCAGCAAACCAGAATACTTTCTCATTTCACTATTATTTCACTCTTTAACTATGATGTGGCGCACTGAAACAAGTGGTACTCGTTACTTTGAGGGGCAGCGATTCGAATCGATTTACATCCATCTGGAGAAACCTGATTACACGACACGTACGCACTTCCAGGAAGTCGTACGTGGCAACCTTTCACACCAATGATACATAGTACCGGTCCGATGCTCATCTCTCCCGAGCAATGGTCCTCCATACGATAACCTCACCGGGTCTATCCATTGTTAGCCCCAAAGCTCTCCTCTCTAATCATCTCCAGAAGAGAGGTTCGGTTACGTCCAGTCACCACGCATATTGGGCTACATCAGTTTTTTGAGGCCCATATAGCTAGTATGCAATCAATACTGTTCAAACTTGCTCAATAGGGCCGACAACGGTATGGTCTTTAATTGACACAGATAGGGTTACGACACACAGGACTCCCTTCCTGTTGTCAACCTATACTTCCCTGTCCGGTCTTAACTTATCATTTCTCGTAATCTCATAATCAACCTCAACCTTTTAGGCTCTTATAATCCAACCTCATCAAATCATGTGATATCTTTGCACCAGAGATAAAATCTATAGCTCTCGCGAGTGAAGTTACCAATATCTCGACTTCTACCGTTAATTAAAACTCATAGCCTAGCTCTATATCGTGATACCTGTATCAAGGACACTATGATAGGTAAAGGGTACTATTATGTAATCTAGGTTTCAATCAACTCCTAGAAACCTAATGCACAGTACATAAATCATATACTATATAGTGATAAAATATAAAACAGTTAAAACAAGGTTAAGGCACCGGGGCTTGCCTGGGCTTTGCTCAAAGTTAGAATCTTCGACAAACGGAATGTCCTCGAACTCTTCCTCGGCAACTTTGGGTCCTAGACATGAAATGATATGCAAGAAATTGAATTATGCTAATTTTTAAAAGTCAAAGATTCGAATTTAAATCACATGCGATGATAGTCTTTTATAAAATAAAAGTGACCAGAAATTTTAGTTATAAAATCCATTTAAAATAGTTTTCATAAAATTAAAGTATAATTTGAGTTTTTCAATAATAACAGGGAGATTATAACTAATTTTTGACAATTTTTCAAAATTTATTGAAATCAAATGAATTTAAAACGAATTAAACACCATTTAAACACAATATATCATTTATAAAATTATTTTTGTTGAAAATAATATGAAACTTTGCAGAAAAAGAAAGTTGGACTAAATTAACAGAAAAGTAAGTTTTCCCTAATTTAATAATGCCAAGGAAGAATGATATTGCATTAATGAATTATTTTGTGATCTGATTTAAATAAATCATTTTCATGCATAAAATGAAAATTTGTTAGCTGAAGAATATTGTTCTTGTCTAGAGGATCCTAACAAAATTTATTTCACAATGTTTCGAGCTAGTACGAAGTTTCTACTAATTTTACAATCTGGAAAGCATTTTCTAGTAGTTAAAAAAGTCATTTTGCCAAAATAATAAAAATCCGAGCCTGTTGGGCCTGGCCACTCCATTTGGGCAGCAGGGTAACTGGCCTGTGGCCACACCGGATCTGGGCGGTGTCCACAGAAAATCCGAGCGAGGCGGACTTGGCCCTAGGCGGCCATGGCGCGGTGGCCGGCCTCCCGTCGGCGCTCGCCGGTGTTGGCTTTCCGACGGCTGCATACAGAACCGAGGGTACCAAAACGATGAGCTCGGCATGGAGAGCACGATGGGGTGGTCGCTTCAGTGAGACCCTCACCGGGGATATGCCGTCGACGAGCGGCGGCGTCGGGAGAGCTTCGGCGACGCAGCAGCTGCACTGTGGTCGACGAAAAACGAGGGCGCTTGATGCTACAGCTTCACTGAGTTGTGGAGTAGGCCGGCACGGGTGTTGACGGCATGAAAACCGGCCGGAGGAGGGGTGCCATCGGCGGGGTGACGGGGTTCAGGCAGCCGGTGGCGGTCGACCTCGAAATTCTTGCAAATCCGACCACGATTACTTCGAAAGAATGTTTCAAGAGCTGCGCCAGTCAAGGGGGAGCTTGAACCCAGAAAGACTTGAGTAACTCTCACCCAAAATCCGCGAATCGGGACGAAGAACAACGACGGCGCTCTGAGAGGCGACGGAGGATGGCGCGCGAGGGAGTGAGAGAGGAAGAGAAGCGATCGTGCCGAACAGGAGAGGCATTGATCGCACTGCGGTGGGACACGTCTCTGGTTCCGTGGCGAGCATGCAGGAGAGGGGCGCGAGGAGCTGGCCACCTGCACGGCTTCGTGGCAGACAGAGGTAGGAGAAGGCACACAGTGAGGCTGACTGGCGGGGCCCGCAGTCTTTTTCCAATTTCCTGATTTTCGTGATTCTCTGTGCAGCGTTCTGTTTGATCCGGAAACAATACTTCCCGAGCTTTGATAAAAATAAAACTTTGCAGGGTGGTAGAACCTTTCGAGTGGAACAAATTTTATTTTGGGCCCAAGTTCAAAATCGAAATACATTTTATTCTATAAAATTTTGAAAACAGGAAATCATTTAAAGGAGAAAAATTCATTTGGTCCTTTTGCCTTTTGAATAAAATTTTACAAAATTTTTCTAAAATTCAATTCTTTGCAATATATTTAATACAAGAATTTTATTTCACAATATTGCTTTAAAAAGTTTTGAACTCATATTTGAAATTTGAATTCTAATTGAAATCGGAAATTTGTTTGAATTGTTTTAGAGCTCGGTTTCGAAAATTTTGAATTTGACAAGGTTTCTTATTTAATGAAAACACGAGGTGTTACAGGTTTAGATCATAGTTATTGTGCATTCCACCTTGTATTAGCACATTTTAGTACACGTGCAACTTGTTGCATTTTGGAATGCATTGATGAAGAATAACCCATGTACTTAGTCATAAATTATTAGATATCTTTAGAAAGCAACTGCATACTAAAAAAAATTTAGTAAATAATCTCTAATCACGGCTGGTCCATGCATGTTATAAACTAAATAAATATATCATACAATGAATAGCAATCAAATGTTAATGTATAATATTAGCTAAATAGTACTACGCATATAATGACATGTCACATATTACATGCACACATAGTACATGCCTTATGCGAGTTGATATTCGCATAAAGGGACGTGCTGTAGACTTTTATCACCTACATGGCCCACTGTCACGATCACTCGACATTAAGTAAACGTAGTTAAGAATAAATCTAGTGGTTAATGGGTAATACTAGAAAATACCGTTAAAATCAAATAGCGAGTCGTTAGTCACCGTTATGCAATGTTTTAGCATATTCATACCATAGCTAGTAGGCACCTTCAATCTGCACTAGCATGCTGTCATCACATAACAAATATGCCAGTACAGTAGCCACTTATTAGTCGTAATTTGAATGTTAACTATGTAAATTAAATTAAATAGTTAAATGCTAATCACCGATAGGTTGCTATGCATTAGAAACTAAATAATTATTACATGGCACACTGTTGCGTCTCATCCTACATTAGCCTACACCAGTCCTACATTGGCCTACACCAGTACGCACGACACATTGTAGCTTTAATAATATAATTAACTGCTAATAATGTAGTCATCCTTATAGAAGTTAAGTAGCTACTATGGCACACCATGCACTGCACCATCTGCAGCTTAGGCCACCAACATAACTCGCCCACGAAATAGGTTGACATTAAAAATAACGCCCGCCTGTATTATTGCACAAACACCTGCTAGCCTCATGAGTATAGTTAAAAGCATAAAATTAAGCCAGTGGTCATTAACCACCAGAGAAACAACTGCATATTATAAAATTAAGTAATTAACCTCTAAGACCTAATTAAAGATACCATGCACATTAGAGCTAGTTATTCTTAGTCGCATCCCGTGCACTGGCTGGTTTGTAGTTGATGCCACCTGTTAAGTTTAGTAGTTTAACTTTAAATGGAAAATAAGGTAGTTAGTTGCTAAACAATAGAAACCATCTGCATATAGATGTTAAATAACTAAAAGTGGCCACTATACAATTTGCCCCTCTGCCGTTAGTCTCACATATACCTGCGCCTTGTTCATGCCCAATTGTGCTAGCACTGTAGGCACATCTAATAAAAAACTCATCGTCATATACAAACTCAGCTCACCCACAAACCGCTTGAGCACTAAATAAAAGTGTGTAAAATAAATCTAGAATACAATCACTAATACATATTCAACAGTACTAGGTAGGTTATAAATAAAATGATACATTTGTTCACCAAGAACACTGTTAGTGCAAGCCTTGTACGAGTTCACACCCATTTAGAAGCAATAGTACTGCCAGTGCACCACGGCACCTGCACACACGCCATAAGCCCCACACACCATATTGAGTATGCACTCACGGCACCTTAACTTCCTTGCATCTCCGAACGAGCCCATCATTAAATTGGCCTAATTTGGTAACCATATCATTATGCATGGTATTGTCATCAGTTTTCCTTTTTGGATTTCATTGGATTTCTACGTGGAGTTTATTTGGGTTTTACCGATTCTTCTCGGGCTTTGTTTATTTTTTGCAGTAGTTTTATTAAGCTTTTTTTTATCGTGTAGTCGGGTTCGAGAGAGAGTGCTGGACTTCAAGAAGAGCCAGAAGAACTGATATACAAGAAGAGGCATGAAGACTAGACCACAAGACCAATTCTCGAGATTTGATCCACAAGACAAGCTTTGAAGATTAAGGGCTTGCAGGCAAGCTCTAACCCTCCTCTTGACCACATTGAACCTATGTTTTGCGAATGCTCCTATAGTGTCTATTATACTGCTATGCATGATATTTTGATTTAAAACATTGTGCTAGTTAAAATCCTAATTGGTTGATTGATATATTGATATTAATGTCGGCTACTAGACATTAATATTAATTACTCTGATTACTTGTTGTCGACGCCCCCTTGTTAACCATAGGATTTTCGTTGTTAAATACATTTAACGAATAGAAAGTTGCCTTGATATTAGAATGGTTAGGAACCCTCTTGCTTTGCGGAGCATCGCCACACCATACGCCACTTATTTATAAAATACGTTAAAATGAGTTTGGTAGTGTGTGTAAAATAAAATAGGATGGGTGATAGAACAATTGGTGCTAGGTGAAGAAGGAGTATTTTTGGTCGTGGGCGAGGCTTGTGCTTTGTGCATTGATGATTGGAGAATAATTATGTTTCAGTGTTTAACTATGTGAGTAATAGGATCCACCTCTCGTGGATAGCGCTCGCCCTGCCATATAAGGACCGATTCGTTAGCATTCAGCTTAGTGATTACGTGCAACCACAGAACCTGTACATAATAGACAGGACTTACCCTAACTTATTGGCATCTACCGTATGCTCCACTTGGCAGCCTGTAGGGCACGCGGGATCAAGGGTGGACACTCGAGGATGTATGTACCCGAGCGATTCGACTCCGAGAAAAAAAAGTACACTGGCTCAGTGTATCTGAGCCTAGGAGGAAAACGAAGTTTCGGAGAACTCAAGGAAAGTGAGAACTTGAGTTTTAGCCTTTGGTTTGCTTCCTTAGGTGCACATACAGGGATACTCGGATAAGGTGGGACTAGCGTTACGTTTCTCTCCTGCAAAGAGAGCGTAGCCTGTGAGTACAGTGTACAACCTCTGCAAAGTAAAATCTTTTCAGAATGACCGTTGTCACGGTATTGACACACTATGTTTGACCACCCTACGATTAGTCTTCTATAATATCCTTGTTTGTGTGTGGGTATAGATGCCCGTGATTTAGAAAAGTGTCTGGATCAGGTATTGGAGACCCTTTCAGCTAAAATTTGGGAATTGATGGGAATGGTTTACTCTCCCGCAGGTCTACCCACTAAAAATGATAATAAAATATTTTATCTTCTCTGGTTTAAACCTTATGTAGTGAACCCTCGTAAAACTAGAACTATATATATATATATATATATATATATATACACCCTTGCTTAGTATTAGAGCTTGCTGAGTACCTTATGTACTCACCTGTTTGCATTTGTAGTTTTAGACAGAGAGGACCGCGTAGGTGACGACTTGCTGGGTTTTTGTTCTGCTTCCCAAGTCTGCTTGTGGATTTGGGCCTTAGTGTTCCGCTGCTCGCTTCGCTTTTGTTTAGTCAACCGGTGTTGGATCACAGAGATCCTCACCGCGTGCCGATAAAAGTTCTGTCTCAGGTATCTATTTTCTTTTCGGAGTATGCTTTTGATATACGTTCTGTTGTGTATATGCGTATCAGCTACTGATCCAGAGACTGATACTGTGGCAGAACCGGCCTAAAACACTGGACGGCTCGCCTAGGATCGATCTTGAGTGATATTGAGTAATAATACCCAAATAGTACAACACGAGTGATAATATAAAATAGGAAACCGATTAAAGTCTTACAATAGAGTTCAAGTAGTCTTAAGAGAGATAAGTTTAAAATAGAGTTTAAAACATAGCGGAAGTGACACGGAAGAGATACGACGGTTTTCTACCATAAAACATATCTTGCCCTAAGACATGCTTCACTCCTCGCGACCAGAGTTGGGTGAGGAGAGAACCGGTTCACAGGACCAGTTCGCAGGAGTCTCACCTTCCCACACTCTTTGGCCGCAACAGCTACATCAGCTACCTGCAGGGAAGCTACACACAACAAAAAGGGAAAACAACAAACCGTGAGTACTAATTACTCAGCAAATCTTACCCGTAAAAAATTGGCCAGCTACAGCCGACTCCTAAGCATGAGAGGTTGACTCTGGGGATGGCCATTTGCATAAACATAGCTCTAACCGTAGATCCTTACTTTCAACTTTTAGCGAGAAGTTCAGTTCACGGATGTAAATTTAATTTGCACTAGAAACTATAGCAAACATGGTTACCAAGCAGTTTCCTATAAACTAAGCAAACAATTATTATTATTATTATTATTGGTCCAGTTGTTACTACGATGTCACTCAGTGAACAAGTCATACTCGTTACTGTGAGGGGTAACGATTATAATCGATTTACACCAGCTGGGAAAACCTGAAGTACACGACACGTACGCTCTTCCCAAAAGCCGCACGTGGCCACCTTTCGCTCAACCCATAGGGCCGGTCCGAACAGGCGCACCTCTCCTGAGCACAGAGTCCTCCATGCGATCATCACGTAAGACATATTCATGGTTAGACACAAGGCTCTCCTCCGTCGCCGCCAAAAGAGAGGTGTGGGTCGTCCAACCACTACGTCGTTTTGCTACATCAGTTTCTTGGGTCCCATGTTTCCAGTATGTATTCGGTACGTTCAAACTTGCTCAACAGGACCACACTCGAATCGGTCCTTAACCGACACAGACGGGGCTACCACCGCGAAGGCTCAGCCTTCTCAATCCCACCTATACTCTATCCCCATCCGGTCTCAGGTTTATTCAAGTGTGGGCTAAAGACAAACCTATAATCTCGCGAGTGAGCTTTCTCATTCACTCGACTTCTACCGTTGATTAGAACTCATAGCCTAGCTCTACATCGAGTTACCTGTACCAATATATACTCAATAGGGATAATTGCACTATCATGTATTCTAAGGTTCCAAACAACTCCTACAACTTAATGCACAGTATATTAGCTATACAATACATAGTGATAAAATAAAAATTTAAAACAGAGTTAATGCACCGGGGCTTGCCTTCGGTTTGTGGAGAGTTAGCACAAACAAGAGGAAGATCTTCAGCGACGGATGACTCCAAAGCGATCAGCGCTAGATCTTGGTCTTCTGCGACGTTTTCTAAATGTGTGAAATGATGTGCGAATGCGATTAGTTATGCATCTAATGACATCTAATATTTTACCTATCATCGCACGTGACAAGGATGCTCACATGCGATGATAGGCTCACGAATGCATATGTCAAGGATGAAAATGCGATGATATGATAAGAGGAGTATGATGACGCTTTCATGAAAAGGGACTTTATTAGACCAAGGTGCTGCTGGGATTTATATGAAAAGATTTCTAAAATAAATTTCTATACTATACTAAATAGTTTATAACAGGGAAGATTACTTCTAAATTTTTTTAATATGATTCTTGAAGGCATAAACTACAATTTTAGTTGCTCAAAATATTAACAAGGCTATAAACTAATTTCTGGACCAATTTTATAATTTATTACAATATTATGAATTTCTAATGAATTAATTCGTATCTAAGAGTAATAAATTATTTATAAATAATATATGATGTATAAATTCTAAGTAACTCTAAGATGACATATATTAATTAACAGAACATAATTATGCATTTTTCACATTTTTAATATGCAGGAAAAATGATGATATGCATGTATGTGCAAGATATTTTATTTAATTATTAGAATTAATTCTAATGCAGAAAATGCAACTTTGATAGTTCTAAAATATTCTACATGATGAGAGGATTCCAACGGTATATTATTTGTAATGTTTGAAGTTCATATGAATTTTCTATGAGTTTTGCAAGTTTTTACAAATTTCTGCACAAGGAATAAATAATTTTCGAGATTATTCTCATCCGTGCGCCACGTGTCGGCCTACGGTCGTGGCCGCATGGGTGCTCGCTGAAATAGAGACCGCACGAGATCGGACCGCGTTGCCACACAGGATCCGACGCCGAGAGACCCGACTGACCGACCCAGCCATGGCGGCCGGGCGGCGGCGCACGCCGGCGAGTTCGCCATGGCGCCTTTCCTGACGGTCGTGCGCACGGTCCTGGAGCCCAAATTAGTCGCCGCAGCCTGGGGAACTCGGTGAGGGGGTCGTCGGCCGGAGGAGCTCACCGGAAACAAGCCAACAACGAGAGGAGGCGGTAGTGCAGGTTCGGTGGCATATAGGACACGGACCCGTTGATGAAATCCCGAACAACTTCCTCCTAGAGCTTGAGGGCGACGAGGAGAAGACCAGCGTCGAGGTTCTTGTCGATGAGGAGGCTCAGAACGGGGTCGGCACCGGTGAGGTGGCGCGGTTTCCACGGCTTCGGTGGACAGGAGCTCGAAATTACGCCGAGGAGCTCCACGATTTGCTTGGTTCTTGACCCTGGAGATAGGAGAGATAGTGAAGAGGCTACCGGCGCAAGGAATCGCGAGGAGCTCGCCGGACCTCACCGGATTTCGGAGGGGGACAGCCGACGGTCGACGGAGTCTCAAATCGAGAAAAACCAAAATTTGGTTTGTTCCAGCGGGGAGGGGAGCGGGCTGGAGCGTCGGAGACCTCGAGCAAATGCTGGCGCAGCTGTTGGTCGCGCGAGAGAACCGGAGGCGCCTGCTCTCGCTGCTCCACAGTGGAGCTCCGATCTTTCGACGCTGAAGACGCCTGGCCGGGAGAGAGTTCGAGTGAGGGAGTGAGAAGGAGGAATCCGGTCGGGTGATTGCGGCGCGCGATACTTAGGCCAGGACACGTTGAAGAGTGGCGTGGCGTGCATGCAGCGAGGAGGAGCGCGAGGCGCGGGCATGTCGGGAGCGCGCTGGACGCCAGCGCGCGAGGTTGGAGAAGAGAAGGAAAGAGAGATAGCGGGCTGACAGGCGGGCCCCACGTTCCTTTTTTTTTCTTTTTTCTGATTTTTCTGAATTCCTGCGCTGCTTTCTGTTTTTAATCCGAAAGCATGACTTCCCGAGATCTAAAATTTTTGAAATTTTGCAGGAGGGTAAAAATTTTATAAATGAACAGCTTTCATTTTTGGGTCAACCTCAAAATCGAAATAAATAATCTTCTATTTAATTTCAAAGACAAACTATACTTAGAGTGAAAATCAATTATTTGAGACTTTTAGACCTCAAACAAAATTTCCCAAAAATTTCAAAAATTCAAGTCTTCTCAATACCCTTCCAAAGAAAATTTTTGGCTCACAATGTTTCGCTGAAAAATTTTGAACTTAAATTTTGAAATTTAAATTTAACTCGGGAATTTGAAATTGACTACGATCGTTTGTATTTCTTTTGCCTCGAATCAAATAGGCTTGCTTCTTTATTTACAATACGCAGTGTCACAATGTTGCACAGTGCATCTCAAAAATGAGATGTGACGACGCGCTAAATTCCGTCGTCATCCTACTACAGCGACCGATCTGGATATGGACGTGCGTTTACATCATTCTATACCATTGTCAAAGCGCCCATAATTTGACTGCCATCTAGTCTACTGCATAATTTGTTAATTGTTCGTGTGATTGTCGTCAATTGATGGAAGGTTCCCAGTCCCCCATGAGGTCATGAAGATGAAGGTACGACTTCTTAACATTCATGTGTTGGGGCAGCGATTGGTTGCGATAGGTAAATGTTTACGTTAACCTGCGCTCTGCGGACAAACTGTTGACGTAAAATCCAACGGCATAACCCAAATGCTCCGTTGGCGCCCGTTAATTAGATGTGTGCAGAGAATTGTGCTAATGCAAACGAATGATGGGCTGGACCCTCCAAGCGAAGCCGGTGAATTTCATCAAAATCGTCCAAGATCGCGACACCATGCCATCAGCACGTTGAACTCTGGCCTGCAAATGGGTTGGGTTAAAATAGGGTTTTTGAGTTAAGTTTATAAACGGATTGTTTTAGATGAGTTGAAATGGATTTAAAAAGTAGACGGGTTGGATCCAAGTAAATGCAGATTAAAACAAATTTTCTTAGTTGCTAATATAATTGTGCTGTTTTTTTTATTCCCTTAAAAGTTTTAGACTTTCAGTTAGTCGCTAACATATAATTATGCATGCTTCATTCACTGATTAAATGAAATTGAATTTAAATTAGCTAGCGAGTTGAGTGAGGTTAAGTTTAAAAATGGTTTGAATTCTCCCCCATTAACAGTGCTAGTTGAACCTGGTACACCGTACACGGCAAAGGCAAGTGCAAACACCGAGGCGAAAACTCGCCGCTCATGGGGTGGGGAGATATTGTGAGGGCAGATAGAACACGAGCATGTGTAGAGTTTCTCTTATCCCAGGCTGCTTATTGGACTAAACCACAATATATATATCATTATACCTCAATACATTTTACGAAGTCACAAAGGTCATAAACTGCAGGATAAAGCGAGTTCACATCTGAACATATCCTATGAAGGCACAATATAATGGCACGGCCATTTTTACACTGGAATATGGGCCTATCGCCAATCGGTGGGGGGAAAGAATGTTACAAATCAACGTAAATGATATACATCAAGAAAACACAAGGTTGCTGCACAACCTCAAAACCTCTGCTCTTCTATCCTGTTGCAGCTTCACACGCGCAGCAATTCATTAACCAGTAATAATACCAGCAAGAACATCGCTTTTTCCCCTTGCAAAAATAGTGTAAACTAGTCGTATGGCGTCTAGCCAACCGTCAAGAGCTTCCCAGCTATCAGCAACCTGTCAGAGTGGAGAAAAGCAGGGTGAATAATGCAATCTGCGCCATTATTTTCACTAGCAATAAAGGAATTAGATATAGTAGTTTTAAGAGCATCTATTATCTTTTTGGAGAATAATTGAAGGGTGGAAGAAGGAAGCATAAAACAAAATAAAACATTAACAATGGACTTTGCAAGCACATACCAAAAATGTAGGCCCATGAATAGTTTCTATACAAAGGCCGGCACCACTTGGCAGTGTTAGATCAGAGCACGCTGACACTGAAACAATATCTGCAACATTTATTCTGACAGGTTTTCTGTCTCTGCCCATAGGAATGGGAACAGGGGATTGAGATGGAGGCTGGTCAGAAGCATCATCCTACAATTTACAACAGCACATGTTAAGTTGCAGAGAACAAGAACTCATGAAGAGGATGAATGGGCATTAATAACTCCAAACTTTAAACAACAAAAGGGGGCAAGTGAGCAACAATAATAAATGAGCATTGGCAAAATTACCTGCTGGAGCCCCTCATGATTTAAAGTAAATTGAGACCTCACCCAATCTTTATGCGGTGCAACGGCGTTATTTGCAGGAGGAGCAGTCAAATGCCCCACTTTGAGATATGGCAAAGGTAACTGTATGGCATAGAATGTCAATAAGAACAACTTTGCTCACTCATAATTAAGATTTATACAAGAGAAACAAAAAAAAGGAATTTTCTTCTAAGTACTATGACCTGCACAGCATTAGTAAGAAGTGACAACATTTAACCAGATTTCAAGCCTAGTGGTGTTGATCTTTTCCTAGTGAACATGGATTTGTTGAAAAAGCTTGATTTACAGTTCAAAGACCGAACAGAAAATATAAGGCTCACACGCCAGGCACGTGAATTTTAACTATTATTATGTAACAGCCAACAAGTATGTAAATTAGGAACATAGTCTGTTAAAATAAAATAAAATGAACTGTACCATCGAGCGGACTAATCGCAAAGCACTTCGATAGACCTGCACAAAAGATACCCTGTCAGTATAGTTCATTAAAAGCCAAATGAAAGCTGCAGGAACTTTGTAAGAAGAAAATATACTGAGTAGTTTGGTTTCAACGCATGAGCAGCCGCTACATAGATAGCAGATTGGCTATAAAGCTCATTGGGGGAGACATCTGGCTTCCCAGATCTCATAGTATCCTCTGCTAAACCATACTGCAAAATAAAAGGGAAGACATTCTTATCATTGTCATGAACCATAATCTGCTAAGATATTCAAACAGTGGAAGTTAATGTAAGTGTATATAAAGGGTATATATAGTACAGTGTATAAAAATACATGCTAACAAAAAACTTTCAGAATTTTTAAAAAATATCATTAAATGAGTTATGAGTTGAGAAGCGCACCAAGACAGTTCCAAGATTGTATATTGCTCGATGGAAATCAAACTGTAGCTGAATCGCAGCGCGAAACTACCAAGACAGAATAAGAATAATTGACTGTCAGTGAGTTATCACAGAAATATCTTTTAGAGGGAAAAAAAAACTGCCAGGCCAAGTAATTAGCAACTATGTCTACCTTACTTATAGCTGTTTTTATGATAGTTTGCTTATCCCGAGCAGGAACAATTGCACTCAGCTCCTGCATTCAAATTCATACTGTTAACAAATGGATAGCATAGGCAGGTGCTCAGAGCAAATCTGTAGGTTAATTCCAGGCTAAAAAGGGCAAGATAACAATAGTTCACAAGATTGTACCTGTAGCCCAAGACCCCAGTTGTTGAGAGCCTGCAATCAAAGATAAAACCAAGTTAGGATAGCAGCCATGGACACTACGAGAACAAAAAGTAATGCAGTGTATCTTAAAAATAGCCAAGATTTCGAATTTCTAGTTGAAGTGATCTAAGGATACCCCATTTAATGAAGTTGCTTAAATATAGAAGAAGAGAAAGTGAGAAACAGACCCCCCAAAATATGGAGACCACTTTCTAAACATTTCAGGTACTAACATGTGACAGGAGTTTAATGGTAAGCCATACAAAGCTCTGGTTCCTTGAGAAGAAATCCATTTTTTTAGAGGACATATTGGAACGCCAAAATCAATTATTTAAGTGAAGCTATTCAGTGCCAATAAAAAGGAAAAAAAAATACAATGAAGAGTGGGAGGGGCATTAAAGAGGTGACGTTCTTTGGAGTGGCAAAAAATTCCCCTCTATGAAGGATGGCATTTTTACAGTGTAGAATGTAAATTAGAGTGAAATTATAAATAAATTCAAATTCAACACTTTGGAAACTTTGATGGATCTTTTTCATCTTTGACATGCACATATTGCTTGTCCACCAAAATTTAAATTGCTTTGTGTTTTAAATCAGTCATATAATGTAGAGTCAACATACGCAAATTGATTCAAAACTGACCTGTGGGCTATTCCAATTAAGCTGGACAGCCTTCTCGTAATTTTGTATTGCCTATCATAAAAAAAAAAGAAGAGTCTTAATAGTGGATGCATCAAAATTTCATTCAAAAACTTTTAAAACCACACAAAGATACTTGATTGTCTTTACTCAGTAATTAACCCTTGTTAATAAATTTAAAAAGGAGAATGTCATGTATCATGTACCAAAAGCTGGCAGAAGGTAAACTAACTGCAATACTAGAAAGAGTAGATTTTTGGTTTCCATTATTTAGCACAGGCCTAACATTGATCAAATCAATTAGGGAAGTAACAGCTTGATAAAAAGAAAAGGCATTCATAAGAAAGGCCTCGACAAGATGGACTCAGTCCAACCACACATTAAAATACATAATGGAATTGTAATCAACCTGTTCTATAGTCTATTTGAGCATAATTCCTTACAAAATCAAACAAAGGTACTAGGAAGGGGGAAAAGAACATCTGAAACCAATATTCTAATCCCCTGGGATTGGTTTTGGGCTTTTGTCAACAACTATTGAAATACAGTGTCCTCCAAGATTTTCAGCAACGGTTGGATGTATCATCACAGTAGCATTAGAGCATGTACTGCAATTTATGAGAAAAGGCATTAAGTAATTTGTGAACTTCATATTTGGTAACTAAAAGATCGCTAACTATTAGGGAAACAAGATGATGACTTATCCATATAATATCGTACCATCCATCAAGTAAATTGTAAGCTTCATATTTGCCATCATGATTTAAAAGATGGCCAATAGCTCGCAGCTAGGGCTAAGAACTCAATAGAAAACTCGCACAAAATTTTATCATCTGAACAAACACAATAGATAGAAATCATAGAGACGAACAAACACCAATCATAAAAGAAGCTGAAATCATAAGCACTATATATGGAATTACTTGTGTTTCTGATAACAGGAAGATTTGTATTAATAATAAACAAAGCCTATAGACATGAGAGATATTTGACTAAACCTGCTTCCAGAGTTCTTCCGCTTCTTTTGTACGACCTCGCATTTTAGCCCGATCAGCAATAGCAATAGCCCAGTTGTAATATGCCTAAAAGAAAATAAATATGTCAAAGGAACAGGGTAGTAAAAGTATTGATGCCTGTGAGTGCTACACATTAGAACTATGAAGCCATGTTCTGCTAAATGAGAAACTTACATCATAAAGAGTCGGACAAAGTCGGGTAGCTTCAGCATATTTTTTGCAGGCCTCCTCAAGCAAAGCATCTTTAGAGGAACTAGAATCGGGATCCACATTGTCTGCACTCTCCTGAAATAATATTTGAAAAGAACAAGATACAAGCCCACCTTAAAATAATTATCAGCTTTGTAGTACACATTTAACGTGCAAGCTTATAAAACAAAAAATCAATTCTAAACTGTATTCACATTTAAGTGTTAATAGTGTAATAATCAACGGAATGAAAATGTACCTGGAGGACTAGCGCCCAATTATAATATGCATCAGGGTCATCAGGATTTCTTTCAATTGCACTTACATACCTGCATAGCAGAACTTTAGAACTTGACGGCAAATTATTGGAAGTTGTACTCTAAATGCAATATCAAGGAACAAAGATTAATCAGACAAAGTAAGAAAAACCTTTTGGCAGCAAAAGAAAGAATCCGTTGGCGAGAACGACCTTCCTCATCAACTCCAGTAACACTATTTATCAAGTCCATCGCAACATCATGATGGGATGAGAGCTGCTGAGTGCTATCTTGGCTGAAATGGATCGAGAAAACTTCAAATATTCAATATTGGAATTAATTCTTTAGAAAATTTTGTGTATTTAACGAAGGAAAATGGTCCACCAGTTCTGTCATGCCAGCATTGTCTACAACATACAACACTACCGAGTATGAAAGAAGATATAATGGTCAATTCATCTACTAAAAATAACAGCCATCTGAGACCATTGCCCTTTTTTGGCAGTACGGAGATTATTTGGAAATTTTCCTAAAAAACAATGTGCTGGGAACAGAAGTGCTTCCAGCAAGAGATTTTATTTACTTGCCACTCAATTCACATGCCTTGCTCAGCTTGCCATTATTTTCACCATATGTGCGACTTGCTTATTTTCACGCCACTGTGGACAAATTTACCCCTCTCTTCTTCCCCAGATGGTGAGAGTTCTAGTAGGTTTGCATGAATATAAATTTTGCATTGGCAAAGTAAGATCTACGAACTAACTGTCATAAATGAAAATACTTATGTGTGTGCCTGCGAATGCCAATACAACAATTGCCATATAACCAGCATCACTATTCACGCTGTGGAGACAGACCTAAATCTGATCTCTAACTGTACTACCAAAATTAAGCAGCTGATCCCCATAATTCAGCGGCGACGGCACAATTGCCAAGGTAATAGGCGACAGAGAACCAACGCGAAGTAAGAAACGTACATCTAAAACCCCAATGTAGCAATCCTAACTACCTAAGCAAGTCATAGTGATCTAGTACACATGAGTAAGATCTAAAATGGCGAATCAGCGAGACGCGAATGCCCACGAACCTGTACGACGAGCCCTCGGCATCAGCGGATCCGGTCCTGGTCCCCTCCCCGAACGCGGATCTGGCGCCGCCGCCGGTGCCCCCGGTCGCCGCCGCTTCGCCATCCTCCTTGAGCTCGCCGAGCAGCTCCCGCATGGTGAATGCCCGTGACCCCTCGCCCCCCAGCACCGCCTTCGCCTCCTCCTGCTTCGCCGTCGCCGATCGCGGCGGCTCTTCGTCCTCCTCCTCCACCGCTACATGCGGCGCAGCCGCCTCTTCCGCATGCGGCTCCGGCGCGCCATTGGCAAGGTCCCCAGTGCCCGCTGGCCTGGTCTCTGCGGTCTCCTCCATGATTAGTCCTCGCGGCGGGATCTGGGAGCGGAGGCGCGAGCGCGTGGTTGTCCCTTGTCACTGGTCTGGTCTCGCTCCGCGAAAGGAAGGGAAAGCTTACGTGTCAAGTTTAACTCACCTGTCAGTGTCGCGACTCACGAGCCCACAGAACAGTAACAATCTGGAATGCCTTATTATAGGCCTATACGGGCCTAAAAGCCCAATGACAGAGGAAAAGGCCAGTGCTGGTGAAGCTCGGTCCAGCTGGCTAACGAGGGTATTTCGGGAACTCCATCTCTGCAACGCGTACTGTGATAGGGGGACGAGGCGGAGCGCCCGGAGCTCAAATGCCGGCGCCACCGAGTGCGGAGGAGTCTGTCCAAATCGCGTGATTCCTCTTGGAATTCCGTGCGCGCACGTCACCTCCCCGACGGCCTCCGCCCCCGTCTAGAAGCGGATCGCAGGTGAGCCAACGGCCAACCACCAGCAGCCCAACCGCTTCGCTTTCGCTTCATTGTTTTCATGGCTCAATTGGGCGCGATCTTGGATTTCTGGACGCAACTGATTCGGAGAGATGTGTTAGCCTCAGGGCATAGGAATCTGCCATGGCCAGCGAGAAGAAGATCTTTCTGTTCGAGGAGGTCGCCAAGCACAACGTCAGCAAGGACTGCTGGATCATTATCGCCGGCAAGGTAAAAGAGTTTCTGCTACCCCACTTTGTTGCTGTATGGAGTTTTGGATGGCTGCTGACCTGGTTAAGGTTTCATACTTAAGCATCTGGTTATCTGAAAATGATTGATGCTTTCGTTTCCCCTCCAGCTGCAAAAATTTTAGAACTAGGAGAGCTCAAAGATGCTACTTTTCTGTTAGATTGACACTATTATCCTTCTCAAGGATGATAAATCATGCTAGTTGTTAGCCTTGGTCAATTGACGAGGTGGAATCGAATCGAGTTGTGTCGGTATCTACACCTTTTTTACATGTGGTCACTGGTCATAATATTCTGTGAATTCTAAAGATTGCAGAATTTCTTTTTGTCAGATCTGCTCGTTTGCTGAAAAGTCAGCTGTAGTATTAGTAAATGTGTTTATGGATCTTAAGATACATACAATTAGGTCAGATAGGATGTGGTTGTTATTCGCAGTAGGATGATCCACTTTAGGTTCAATAAAGTGCCTTTTCAATCCACTTCATGTTGTTCCATGACTAGTGAGAATGACCGAACCCAGTTCCATTGATCCACTTTATGTTGTTCCATGTGCCTGTACGGATACGCAATATGCATATGCCTCGTGATTGGCGTTTATCACATTACTACAAAGATCATATATGCTTATTGCGCAATATTTCCATATGATGGTATGCCAATATAGTTTGTCCTTATCATTGCTTTTTATACTCTGCTTTGTAATGGTGGAAGGCAATGAATCAGTTATAAAACATTTTTCCAAAAAAAAAGGCATTTAAAATATAAATTATGTGTTGGATGATCCGTGGTTGATCTTTGAGGCCCCACCAAAGTGGGATCTTGGCATTCTATGTGGTTATGTTTTCCCTGTTTTGCAGTATCTAAATGTATGGCCTTGGATGTGCTGGTGTGGGCTACACATTATAGATATTTCTGCTGCACCAGAAAAAAGATCATTACACTAATAAATTGATGTTTTGCTTGGATCTACCTTATTTTCTTCAGAAACCTTTTAAATTCCTTACTTTTTGTCCTTATGTACTTATCTTTTGATAATTTACAAAACATATTCTGGAACAAAAAAAAAAATGCACGACGTGTTATATCTTCCACTGGACTAGGTTTGACTATGTGTTTTGCTTTTGCTTAACATGGCTAATGTGTAACAGGCATGTTAATTTGGATTGTATATTTCAGCCCTAAGCTAACTGTGTGCAGAGAAGAAAAAATATATTACAGAAGCCAACATCCAAATTCCACCCGACAAATTTCCAACTAGCCACCAGCCAACTTTTCCATAAGCTTAAAAGCTCCAGGCCAAACAAACAAACTGGCCCTTAGTGACATCTCCGGAGCTTCTAAATATAGGATGTACTTGTAGTTATGCAAGGACAATGGTGTTATTGCTATTGTTAGTATAATGTACTGGCTTGCTTCTTCACTTTTCTAAAAATGTTGTCAAATTATGAATGGAAAAGGGGGGAAATGGCGCAAGGAATTAATATGTCTAAACTTGTTCTTCTGCTGTCTCTTACTCTCTTATATGTTTGATTCTTCCTGTCATCTCTTCTGGAAAATGCATTTGACCTCAACATTTATCGCTATTTAACAACTCAGGTGTACGATGTCACTCCTTTTATGGATGAACATCCTGGCGGTGATGAGGTGTTGCTAGCTGTAACAGGTGAGCCATATTTTGGTGATTTCATAGTTTCAGCCTGAACCATATATTGTTAACATTGAAAATTGACCACTTCTCTTCGACGCAACCAGGGAAAGATGCTACAAATGATTTTGAGGACATTGGCCACAGTGATTCCGCAAGGGAGATGATGGAGAAGTACCAAATTGGGTAGATAGATGCTTCAACCATCCCAGCAAAGCGTACTTATGTATCTCTCCAGCAAGCACCTCAGAACGCAAACAAAGATAACGACATCCTCATTAAGATTTTGCAGTTTCTTGTTCCCATTTTGATATTGGGCCTTGCATTTGCTATCCGGCAGTACACCAAATCTGAATAGTTCTGTTGTTAGCGATTGGAAGTTTGTGTCTGTGGAATAGTTGGATGAGAACAATTTTATTGGCTGTAGTACATTTGTCAGGTGGAAGTGTGTTCTCATTGACAATATGTTACTATGTACCACGAACATCCCTGTTTGTGCCCAAGGGTTCTTTCCTCACAAACTGATATAAAATGCTATTCTCCCAGAACTGATATGAGATCCATTCCGTAAGCTGATATAAAATATTATACCCTCATGAACTGATATGTTATCTTAAAAACGGTTACTACATTAGTGCATTTCTGTAATTATCTGTGTGCCAGCTTATGTGGTATGAACAGATCCTTAGGGCATAAACAATGTTCGACGCATCTTTATTGGCGGACACAATGTTTCTGAGGATGTTTGACGGAAGCATGGGTGCTCCTGTTCTTTCTCTAAGGAAACAAACTCCATGTTACTATATTATACCATCAGATCTACAAATGAACGGTTGAGATTGACCGGACCTTTTTTTTCTAGGAGAGGACCCATTTGTCACCTCCTCAATAGGGCACCTTCTCACCTTACTCCTTGAGCATCCCTGTCTTTGAATTGGGGGTAAAGCCTCTTTGAAACACAGGATTTTTGCAAAAATCTAAGGGCCGATCTTTGTAATTGAATTCATTTTAAAAATTACAATTTAAACATATATTAATTAATTTAATATAGTTGTATATGAAATATATTTGTATATTTATTGTTAAACATACAAATCACATACTTATATATTGCATTTTTATTCTAGAAAAATGAGTTGAAGAGTGTGTTATAAGTTAGAAGAATCTGTAGAACCTATTTTTATCTTTTACCTTATGAATTCAAGATAGACTTATTTGTTATTCTAAGCTAAATAACTTACTCATTATGTAGATTTTAATTCCTCCAAAATGAAAGGATGCAAACGCCCCTAACAAGAATTTCGCAAAAATAAATTTAATTTCTCAAGAAAAACATAGAAAACGAAAAAAAAATTCCTGTATTCCAAAGAAGCCTAAAAATGAACCCCACAAATTTAGAAATACTCTACCCATCCCAAATTATAAGTCACTGTAGACTTCCTCAATTTTTCTAAATTATGCCACTAAGTTTCTAATACACATTTCTCTTCCTAATATTTCTCCACTTCAATCTATGGGCACACGACGAAACAGAATGGCACAGGACCCAGTATTTGCAGCTAAGGTAGGATGGCTTGAATCAACCAGGGTTCGAAGATTGCCCCATCTGCAGACTGCAGTGATGTCAGAAGCATGATCCTGCCTTGAATAATTTCTTGCATGGACACTCAATTACATTAGTATCAGAAATAGGTACTCAGAGACACATCAATCTATGGCAACACGAAGAAACATAATGGAAGGACAGAGCAGCACAGGACTGAAATAAGGGACCATCTGCCTCGTACTGTCTGTTTACTCAGTAAAAAAAAAAGTGCTGCCAGAAACTGGCAATAATCACCTTCGAAAACGTGCTTACTATCCATAACACAGAGTGGTGCTTGATTCAACACAAAAAAAAAAAGATAGACTATGATGACAGCATCTTACCTACAGTCACAACAAATTGTACAAAAGGTGAAGATGATCATGGCTACTAAATTCTATTGTGAAGGGTGACCACTAAATCATGAGCATCATCCAGGAGCTTCCAAATGTCCAGCTGGCCGGCCATGCTGTTACAATCCCTTATGATCTCATCCATACTGCTGTAGCTTTCTATGATCAGTTTCCTCTTCTGTAGCACACTGGCAGCAATTGCATATAGTAGTAGATCATCTGTGGGAGGGGATCCCAGCCTCAACTTTTGCCAGGATGATTTTACAATTCCAGCACGGTTTGCTGCCTGGTCAGCCCACATTACCTCCCAAAGACATAGGGTCTGCTCAAAGGTGAGCTCCCTCCGGAACATTACAACCACCATTCTGTAAACAAAAAAGCAATCTGCAGCTTCAAGCATCTCCAAATGTCTGTAAAGACGGAAATCCTTGTATTTGATTATCCTGGCAACCATATTGAGTTGCCTGCGAATACCCGCTTCATCAAGCCTGAAATTATGGCGGGCTTTCCTCATGAAACCAGCAAAGCACCAGAACGCTTCATCATCTTCCTCCAGCACAGCAAGGAGGGGTGCAAGCAGATCACTCATGCCCTGGCAATATCCTATTTCAGGGTCATAGATTGCGTAGGCCTCAAGTACAGCAACAAGGCGTGATGCGTGATGGATCCTATGTGGATCCAAATGTTCATAGTCTTTCAGACAAACAACTTTTGCAGATTCGATAGCCTTCTCCTTTGACACTGCAGCCTGGGATGGAGAATAGGAAACCCATTCATCATTAGCACGCACTGCATCCAGACGAATAATCCGTTGCCATGTCTCAAAATCCTCAATTGTCTTCGTGGATTTCACAGGACGGGCAGCCTTAGATAATTCAATATCATTCTCCATATTTCCTCCAGTGTTTGAATACCTGGGGACACTTTCCTGTTCATCATCAGCAGAAGATTGATGAACTGCAGGCACATCCTTGTGAGATGCTTCTTCATGAGTCACATCACTTGTTTCACTCTCTTCTGCATTAGATATATTAGATGAGTATTTTTCATTCATCTGCTCTGGGTTTGTTTCAGGTGCATCATCCTGTATTTCTTGACCTGTATTGACAGGAATTTCTTCAAGTGTGCGATGTTCATCAATGCTAGGTTTTCCAGCAATTTCTTCAGATTCAACAGTACTAATACCAGAGTCTTCACCTTTGTTAGGACTGATGGCCCCTTCATGGTTGTCTCCGGCTGTTTTATTTGATTTTTGCTTGCTCTCTTCTATACTGTATGCAGATTTTCTCAGGCAATGATTCCTCAATAACAGATATCCCTTCCTAAATGAAAACATTTATGTAGTCAATTTCAACTTGAGACAATCCAGAAAACAACAAACAAACATACAGACAGTCATATGCAGTAAAACAGGAAGAATGAAGACATGATAATGTAGAGATCAATGTACCTGTTCTTGGCCTTAGCTGCATCTCTTTCTGCTTCTGAACTATCAAGGCTGTAACTGCATGAGTTGAAGTTCACATTACTATTTGGAGGATATCATATAGATCACAAACACACAAGCTACAAGGCATACAAATTTCACGGCACATTCCTTCTTGCTGAGAAAAGATATATGGTGTATTGCATCTATTGAAAGAAACATAAATTTTAGTAGCTTTACAAAAAGGAGTTTCAATCATATGTACTACATGCATATTCACTAAAAAAAATTGCTTATTAAACCTTTGTAGTATCAGGGACAAGGCCCCAGTCCATCACTTATAAGAACAAGAAAAAAGTTTGCAGCACTCCTGCTAGACCCAATTAACAGTCCAAAATGTTCTTGTTCATCCATCTCCATGGGCAACATCATTGGATACAAAAAGGCCTTACCAAGTATATGTCATGCTCAAGTACTTTGTAAATCTATCTATACATGTTTAAGCATAATAACGGGATTCAGGATTAATAGAGATTACTTACACTCCCAGAAGGAACGGCCAGACTTGTGCTCTGATACTCGGTTCTATCCCCTGCCAGAGTTCATATAAACAAATAAGTTAAAGTCTCATTACTTGGTAAACTAGTACATCATCAAATCATGAGCTGCCAGCAACTTACTCCGCCCCGAACTTTCTTCAGAAGCTTCACTCCGCCGTCCTGAAGCTTCCCCTCCGGCGTGAACAGGTCGCGCCACTCATCTGCAGTCAGCGGCGCCTTCCTCCTCCGCCGCCACCACGGCGATTTGAGCCCGCCCCTGCACCGGAGCAATGGCTGAGATCGGGCAGTAGGCCGCAGCAGCACTGAGCCATAGGTAGGAGCAAGTTCACAAGGGGCGGTGCGGGCGCCGGGAGGGACCAACCAACCTGCGGGAGGAGACGAGGATGGCGACGAGAGCGAGCCCGGCGGCGGCCGTGACCCCCACGGCGACGGCGGTGTTCCATCGCCCCTCGCCGTGGGCGCCGAGGAGGCCGGTGGCCACGCGCTCCACGCAGCCCCACGCCCACATCGGGCGCAGATGCCTGCCGGATCGCTCCACGGCTTCCCTCCGGTGCTGCCCCCGCCGCCGCCGCTGTCGTTGCCCTCGATCGAAAGAAAGATTCCGGCCTCGCCACCCGTCTCCTACTTTTCCTTTTCGCTGTCTGCTTGGAGCCGGGACCGTGTGAGGCTTTGCGGTGAAGGGGTGCGCCGTGCGCGTCCCCGATGGGTGTTCGCGTTCGTCGCCACAGGCCGGTTGGGTGCGACACGTCATGGGTCGGTTTGGCGCCGAGTCGGTTTTTTTTTCTAACTGCGTAGTTTGGAATGTGGGAATTTTTCTTCTGCCCATATTTTCTTTCTATAAAATTGAATTAATTTTGATAAAAAATCTTATGAAATTCTTATGTCTCAAGCAGTTGTACAAGTTTCCTAACTGTTGCAAAGGAAAGTACTTTCTCTTATGCAATCTACTCTCTTATGCATTTCAAAGGATTTTTTAGGTGATTCAAAGCAGGGGTGAAGCTAGATCCACAAAGCACCGGTGTCAGCCTTCATTCTAAGGCCTCCTTTGGATTGGAGGGTTTTCAAAGGATATTTTAGGATTCTATTCCTAAAGGAATTTTTTACTCTTTGGAATATAAGAATTGGTAGGAAAAATTTCCTAAGAAATCACTTCCTATGCTTCATTTCAAAGAAAAAAAGAATGAGGTAAGACCTCTTGGAAAAATTCATACACTTCTTTGATTGTAATCATCCTTGCTCCCTATCTCACTTAGCTAGTTCATTACACATGAAGAATAGCCACGGGATAAGAATCATAAAACATGAAGAACGTGAGTATATGACATGAACTGCACCTAAGCCATCTACTTCTATTTCTTCTATTAACTTCAATAACTTTCTTTTTTATTGTGTTAGTTATGAATTTGCTTAATAAGAATAATTAGAGGTAATGAGTAAATATATAATCATGTTAGAAATTTCTGTGTTTTTTCTGCGGCTATCCAAAAGTCTACTTAGGAAATTTTCCTCTGTTTTTCAATCTTTTGTTTTTCATATGCATCCCAATTTTGTTCCTACGTTTTTCCCTATTCATGTGTTTTAGATTTTGCATTCCAAAGGAGCCATAACAGTGTTATTAGCTGGAGTATATAACTAGTGTTCAAATAGTATTTTACATGTAAATTTTGCGAAACCGTTGGTGTCAATTGACACCAGTTTTTACATGTGGCTTTGCCACTGAGGGTCTGTTCGTTACAGCTTTTTACAGCTCTGCTGTACAGCTATTTACATCATTTTTTTTGCAGCCACATCAATCTGAAACTCTGATCCCGTGGTCTGTGTACATAGCCGAACGGTGGTACCAGACAGCAACAGCCAAAATACGCAACAAGAAGCACAACCGAACGGGCCCTAATGCAACATAGATTCTAGATCTGCTTAGGCTTCATTTGAAACACAGAAATATTTTTAATTTTTATATTTTCTATAAAATTAAATTGATGCAAAATTTCTACATTTCATACTGAACTTTTAACATTTCTTAAAAGTTAGACAAAGGCTTCATGCTCAGTTTCAGACTCGAGCGGTGGCGAATACAAAGGGGGCTGACAGGGGCCTGGCCTCTCATCTTTCATAGATTTACACTAAACTTGTTCAATTTACACTGATTTTTATTAAATTTTTAAGCATTTGACCCTCCCAATAAATAAATAGTGTACTGAAATATATGTGGCCCCTCTCAATGTTGGTTCCTGCTCCGCCCCGGAACTCGAGAGGATGCGCACAGGCATGCCTCTTTCCCAGCAGAGATCTTCACTGACCGCCGTGTATTATTCATTCGAGGCGGAGACATGCAGAGCCGGTGGCAATCAGCTTCGTCTAATCCAGTCGTTTAGGTGCACCCATTCGGCACCGAACGCGAGCTGGAGCTGCAGACATCCCCTCAAACTTACTGCTTTGGCTTGGTGAGCTAACCGAAGCTGCCAGGGCCGAGAGATTGAACGGTAGCTCAACGGCCACCCCACCTATTCGGTTCGCTTCATCAGTGAGGACTATAAACACCCCGGTACGCGCCCCTCACTTGCACTGCACCAGCGACAAACACGCCTCCAGTTCCAAACACAGTCGAGCTAGCAGCAGCTCTTCCGCTCACCCAAGAAAGACCACTGCCGCCGCGGCAGAAAATAAAGATCGAATGGCCTCCGTCACCGTGTCGACGACGGTGGCGACCTCCACCGGCGCGGTGCGCAAGGAGCGCGAGGGCGCGGAGGTGATCACGGGCGCGGACGCGTGCTACACGCACTCGAAGGAGATGCTGAAGGCGCTGGGGTTCCCCGGCGGCGTGATGCCGCTGCGCGGGCTGGAGGAGTGCGGGCTGGTGCGCGAGACCGGGTTCGTGTGGATGCGGCAGAAGGCGCCCTACGAGCACTACTTCCGCGCGACGGGCACGCGGGTGCGCTACGACGCCGAGGTCACGGCGTACGTCGAGGACGGCCGGATGAAGCGCATGACGGGCGTGCGCAGCAAGCAGGTCATGCTCTGGGTGCCCATCGTCGAGATGAGCCTCGACGGCGCCGCGCGCGACCGCATCTATTTCAAGTCCAACGTTGGGATCGGAAGGTCCTTCCCCGTCGCCGCGTTCGCCGATGAGGACGATGAGGGGGTCGACAAGGCCAAGGCCGCCTCCGACGAGAAGAACGAGGTGGTCGAAAAGGCCGCCGCAGACGCAAAGGACGAGGTGGTCGACAAGGCCTCCGACGACAAGGAGGACAAGGTGGTCGACAAGGCCCCCGCCGCCGATGATGCTTCTGCCGGCAAGAAATGAGAAAAACCGCGCCGTGGAGTCGAATTCTGTTGTCGATCGGCACGTACGTACGAGGGCGTGCGTGGTGAACCGCTGTATCTTTATTTTCTGTTGTGACGTGTTTGTTTGTTTCGTTAACACTCCTGCCGATTTAATTACCATGGTTGATGGTTGATGCATGAAAAATGCGCGTTGTATTATGGAGCAAAATGTTTGGCGTGCATGGGTGGCCGAGTAAAAAGTAGTTGAGCAACCAACCAAACCAAATCAGTACTAGCATAAGAGATGCGCGACGGAGTACTACTTCCACGCGATTAGCCATCGACCGAGTCTGGCGAACACACTGATTAGCATAAGTGGTTTATTGGAAAGAGAAAATATATGTTAAAAAGAAAGAAAATTGACTCATAATTGTGGAGAGTAAGAAAAATACCCATTTTGCCCCCATCCTCCTGCTCGCTCGTCTAATGGAGTGTTGGGCTGAAAAAGGCTCCACTGATACTTTTTGGATTTTGGATCCTAACGCAAATTCGGCCCGTTTTTATTGGAAATCAAATTCGGCCCGTTCAGAAGCTGCTAAAAAGGGCCCTGTGGAGAAAATGCAAAAAGAATGGGAAACAGAGGGAAAGCCACTGGCAAGTGGAGAATCTCTCTCGTTTCGGCACTTGCATCCAGACCTTTCTACAGCCTTCCTCCGCCCGGCGCGGTGCCTCCCGTCCGCACCCGACGGACGTGGAGGCCCACCGTTCAGTCACCCAGGCGCCCCGCAGCATCCACGACCTCATAAAGTACCACCCGCGAGGCAGCCTGCTCACCCTCTCAGCTACCTTCCCCTCGCAGCCTCTCCAAGCATCCCCTTCCAAAAACCCTCGCCGCCACCGCGCAGCGCAGCCGGGTCCCTTCGTCCGCCACCGCCCGGGACTAGCCATCCATGGCGGCGTCCCTGCTCCTCCGCGCCGTGCGCCGGCGGGAGCTCGCGTCCCCTCTCGGATCCGTAAGGCCCCTCCCCCTTCCTTCTCCTTTCCGCCGTGTCCCTGTTCGTCTGTATATGCGGTGTGGTCGCCCCATGCTCTGCGCTGTAATGTTTAGTTTTGATCCGTGGGGAGAAATGGCCTCTGAGGGTTGGTGATTGTAGATTCGATGGAATTTCGTGTTCCAGTTGATTTGGCGCGGGAAGGGCGTGGGAAGTACGGTTACATGCAAGTAGATTCGATTTGCTTGAGGGTACTGATGATAGATTAATTAGTTCCAGTAGTGGCTTCCTTATTGTTGTCTTACAGGAGGTAAGCTTGTGTGATTTGTTAAGAGGAGCCGTGTAAAATTGATTCCACGCGCTGATGCATACGTAGTTGCTTGTTTGTTTTTTCATGCACAGTTGTAAAATGCGGACCTGCGGTGGAAATGGTGCTTTATAAGATACGGTAGTATATTGCTTCTATGACAGTAAGGTTTAGGTAGCAATGTCCCACAACTGATGGGGAGCTAGTCATGAATAGATTTTCATTTTGAGCTATGGTCAATTATGTTTCCTGCTTGCACTGACTGTATTCACTCTGTAGCCTGGATCGTAAACTGAGTTTGCAGCTTGAGTAACTAATAGATAATGTGAGGGAAATTATGTTTCTTGTTTGCAGTGGCTTTTTTCAATACCAGTATTCTTTTATTTGACTTTTGTAGCGTTGATTGTGAACCTGCTTGAATAAGTAATAGATGATACAATTCATTTTCCTTGCTGTTTTTTAGCTCTGACGGTCTTTGACCTTACTTGTTTCAGCTGGGAGCCAGCTTACAGTCACCATGTGCCGCCAACATATGCTCTAAGTGGGGTAGTTTCGCAAGACCGTTCAGGTAACAATGATTCACTGCATTAGTATCTTCTAGCTTTCAGGTTGTAGTTACACTAATTTACATGATGATTACTTTCAGTGCAAAAGCAGCTGGAAATGAGGTCATTGGAATTGATTTGGGGACAACTAATTCGTGTGTCTCAGTTATGGAGGGGAAGGTTAGTGACCATGCCTATTGGCTCTCCCTGTAATATTTATTTTCTTTATCTCTGTTTCCTAATCAATCTTGTAACAAAATGACTGCAGAACCCAAAAGTTATTGAGAATGCTGAAGGTGCGAGAACAACACCATCTGTTGTTGCTTTTACTCAGAAGGGTGAACGTCTTGTTGGAACTCCAGCGAAGCGTCAGTCAGTGACCAATCCACAGAACACTTTCTTTGGAACAAAGAGGTTGATTGGGCGGCGATTTGATGATCCGCAGACACAGAAAGAGATGAAAATGGTGCCATACAAAATTGTGAAGGCACCAAATGGTGACGCCTGGGTTGAAACAACAGATGGGAAGCAGTACTCACCAAGTCAGATTGGTGCATTTGTTCTGACGAAGATGAAGGAAACTGCTGAATCTTACCTTGGTAAATCTGTTTCGAAGGCTGTGATTACTGTTCCAGCATATTTCAATGATGCGCAGCGTCAGGCCACAAAAGATGCAGGCCGCATTGCTGGTCTCGATGTGGAAAGGATTATTAATGAACCAACGGCAGCTGCTCTGTCTTATGGAATGAACAACAAGGAGGGATTGATAGCAGTTTTTGATCTTGGAGGAGGAACCTTTGATATCTCTATTCTGGAGATCTCAAATGGAGTTTTTGAGGTATGTTGTCATGATTTTCATGTAACCTGTTTTGATGGAGACATTTGTGAAATGCATTATGTTCTGATTCTTTTTTTTTTTTTGTATTGTATTGTTAGGTCAAGGCAACAAACGGTGACACTTTTCTGGGTGGAGAAGATTTTGACAACACACTCTTGGAGTTTTTGGTGAGTGATTTCAAGAGAACTGAGGGTATTGATCTGTCAAAGGATAGATTGGCCTTGCAGAGGCTTCGTGAAGCTGCTGAGAAAGCGAAGGTGGAGCTGTCATCGACTGCTCAGACTGAAATCAATTTGCCATTCATAACAGCTGATTCTTCAGGAGCAAAGCACTTGAACATCACACTGACAAGGTCAAAGTTTGAATCTCTTGTTCACCAACTGATTGAAAGGACTAGAGATCCATGCAAGAACTGCTTGAAGGATGCTGGAATATCTACTAAAGATGTGGATGAAGTACTTCTTGTCGGTGGAATGACTAGGGTTCCAAAAGTACAGGAGGTGGTCTCCCAGATTTTTGGAAAGAGCCCTAGCAAAGGAGTGAACCCAGATGAAGCTGTGGCCATGGGTGCAGCTATTCAGGGTGGTATTCTCCGTGGAGATGTTAAAGAGCTTCTCCTCCTTGATGTTACTCCCCTGTCACTTGGTATTGAGACGCTTGGTGGTATTTTCACCAGATTGATAAACAGGAACACTACTATTCCCACGAAGAAGAGCCAGGTGAGCAAAATTCTTTTTTCACTGTTGATCATCCCTAATTCTATTGACATATTTATTATTTTTATATCGGTAACTATCTCCATCTGTTGTTTGATTTGGACCCATGCTTAATTATCATTTACCTCCTAATACTTCATTTATGTTCTGATCTTGGACTTTTGTTTTCCAGGTGTTCTCAACTGCAGCAGACAATCAGACCCAAGTTGGTATCCGTGTCTTGCAAGGTGAGCGTGAAATGGCTGCCGACAACAAGCTTCTTGGTGAGTTTGATCTTGTGGGCATTCCTCCTGCCCCAAGAGGCATGCCTCAGATTGAGGTCACGTTCGATATAGATGCCAATGGAATCGTGACTGTCTCTGCGAAAGACAAGGCCACCGGAAAGGAACAGAACATCACCATTCGTTCATCTGGTGGGCTCTCTGAGGCTGACATACAGAAGATGGTCCAAGAAGCTGAGCTCCATGCCCAGAAAGATCAAGAACGGAAAACGCTTATTGACCTTAGGAACAGCGCAGACACCACTATCTACAGCATCGACAAGAGTTTGGCAGAGTACAGAGACAAGATCCCTGCAGAGGTTGCAACTGAGATTGAGACTGCCATCTCTGAACTCCGCCAGGAGATGGCCTCAGACGATATTGAGAAGATCAAGGCCAAGCTTGATGCAGCCAACAAGGCTGTCTCAAAGATTGGGCAACACATGTCTGGGGGCGGTTCAGGTGGTTCACAGTCGGGATCAGGGCCTCAGGGTGGCGGCGACCAGGCTCCAGAGGCCGAGTACGAGGAGGTTAAGAAGTGAGGCAGTGTAGCATCGTATTTAGAGCTAGTTACCCCCCTTTTTGGCAACAGAAGATAGATGAGATGTAACTTTGTGCTGTAATAATCTTCGAAAAAAACCTCCCTCTTTTTCCTCCGCTTTACAGTGATGTGAGGTCAAGCTACATTCTCAAGTAGGTGTTGGCGAGACCCGTTGGGGTATGCTGCTAATGCACGGCGATATATTTGTTTGTTATTGGTGGCATTTCTTGTTATGTGCACCGCTCTTGTTCTAGCCTGCTTTACTCTGTGCTTTAGCGGTATTGGTTGGGACTTTGTTTCCAATAACTTGAATCAGACCAAATCAGCAGAGTTCCGAGTTTGGGCCTTGATTTCGTTTAGTGATGATGAGGGAGCCTATTGTTGCGTGTAGTACTGATTTCAACCAATTTTCTCGAGTCGTTTGCTCGGGGCTCAAAGACTGCAGGTCGTCTTCACTCTTCAGGTCCTTTTTTTTTTGCGCGGTGTCCTCTTTGAACTGTGAGTTCTCCGCGGAATTAGCAAGCAACCAATTTGTGAAGATCGGTACCGATGCATTGAACACGTTGACTAAAACTTGGGTTGGTTGAACGTGCTCAGAATCATCAGTCATGTGACGTAAATGATGGATCCAACGAATTACGAAGAGGGCATACTGGAAAAATGCTCCCTCGGAAGCAGTGGACTCCGTTGTAGAGAGGAACGATCGAGAGTGTATCCTCGCATTGAAATGATCCGTGGTGTGCTCGGTTCGATAGATGGAGTAGCATCCATTTTTTTTTAAGAACGGAGTTGCAAAAGTTAGATCCTCTTTTTGTTTGAGGTGAAGTTTTTGAGCTTTTTTGGTTGGTGGCTAGTTTAAAAGTTGGCTGATGAAATTTAAATGTTGACTTTTGTAATATACATTTAGTTTTTCTGCACACCAAAAATTAAAAAAGCAGTTTTCAGTGAGCTTTTCAGCTTTTAGTTTATTTTTACAAAAGCTAATTTTTTAGTATTCAAAACTTTATTTGTTTCAGCTTTTTAATTTTCAATTTTTCGGCTGAAAAAACTAACTGAAACAAATGTCAACTTGTGTTTGCTTGCGGTGTTACGTGTAGGAGTATATACCGTACCGAAAATTGAAAAGTGACGTTTCCAGCGGCGTACCTTCTTCACATGGAATAAACAAATTTGTGTGAAAGTATCAAACACGTTTGCAAAACATGGAAGGGACATTTTTTTTTTGAGAATCTGGAAGGGACATTATTAGAACCCAGAGAGAGGGAGAGAGAGAGAGAGAGAGAGAGAGAGAGAGAGAGAGAGAGAGAGAGAGAGAGAGAGAGAGAGAGAGATTATGACAGAACCGTGGAATATCTTCATGTTGTCCAGTAATCCTCGTTTTGTCGAGTAGTCAGTCCAGTTGGCTCCTAAAATTTGAATACCGCTAGGTTCCTTTCAATCTCTGTGATAAACAAGGGGTATTCTGTACTGCTATTAAAACTCGAGCGGGAAGATCGTGAAAAGATACCCTAAAAATGTCGTCGCAGTCAAACGCTTAATGGGTCGTGACTTGGTGCCGCGTGTGCACCGTACCACACTATCGTTTACTATTTATCTTATCAACGAACATGCTCTCAATGCTCGCCATCGCAAGAGCACTGGAGATCGACGAACCGACGTCAGAACATACTCTGTCTTCTAGGTTAGTTTCAACACAAGAGCAGGTTTAAGTCCCGGAGATGACTGCTCGCATTTCCTTTTCAACGTGACGGTGTTTCTGTGATTTTGTTTAGGAGTAATAATCATTGAGAGCGTTCAAGGACATGTGCGTAGTGCGGCAGCGGGAGAATATTACGAGAACACCGACGGTGATGAGCAGTGCTACAGCTTCTTGGGATGTCGCTTTGCACAAAGAGATGATCGCTCCACGTCGGCGAAGAGCTCACGCCAAAGCAGAGCAAGCCCACGAACACGCATCCGCCAACTACTCCCTACTCCGCTACACGCCTGCACGCTTTGCGGCTGCGACACACGATCCGACGATCTGCGAGGACTCCACGGGCTTCTCCGATAAGCCCCGCGCGTGCGGATGAGCACGCCAAAGCAGACGAGTGGAAACCAAAGAGAAATGACCAGCCATGTGCGATGCAGGCTCCGTCGCGGATGGTGACCGTCCGTCACGGAGCGCATGAAGCTGGATGGCTGGACAGATTCCCTTCGGATTGCCCCTTCAGACCCACGTGTTTTTGTCACCCAGGACCCTGCACCGGTGGGGTGGACGGCGACGCGCGCGCGCGCTCTCTACCTGCCCCCGAGCTCCGACGATCCAGGGTTATCGTCTCTACCAGCCGCCCGTCTCCGGGTTGAATACTCGGGTCACGGTTTCACGTTGAGCTCGTGGGAAAATCCGCGTGTCCCGACTCCCGAGCGGTAGTTCGCCGTTTTCTTTCGAGAAGCGAAAGAGAAAGTACTGTGACTGGGATCAGGGCCCGGGCCACGGCTGAGCTGAACACGATGTCTCGCGTGACCACTCCTTGGGGTAAGGTTGGAATGGCATACTGGTGTGGCTGACGGGCACGTTTAGCAAAAGCTTTTTATTTGCGCATGAAAATCTTTTCAAAAGAAAAAAAATCTTGAAACAAGATGAAGGGAAGAGAAACCCTTTCGGTTTTGTTGGTGACTACTGCTCACCCCTTTGCCCAATTGCCCACCGCCGTGGTCGTCCAGGTTTCGCATAAGCACATCGGTCCGGCGATCAGTTTTGAACAATACACTGCGTGCCACGACCGGAGGCGGCGGCTCGGCCGTGACTGCGAGCGATCGAGTTGGTTCATTGAATGTCCCCAGCGAATCAGTCGGGCCATCTGGGTCCCTTCATGCACGAAGCATGGCGTGCCTCGGGTAGGTAAAATTACGTAGAAAAGTTTATGAAGTTGTTAGACACCCAAAATTTACATCGAGGCAGACCCAAAGTTCTGTTTTTTTGAATTAGATGTTTTAGTTTGGTAGATCGAATACATCTGATAATGATTGTTTCGTAAGAATTATTTTTTAACATGTTTTTCAGAACATAAAAAATATTTTCGAAGAGTGTAGCTAAATTCTACTTAAAAAGAAAAAAGTGCTTAAAAAAATAATGAAGATGAAGCCAAATCTATAATTTGAAGATTCTATGACGTAGCCCTCACCGATACGATCGACATGGATATATGGATCGCTTAATTTGGAGAACAAACGAGGAAATTACGGAGTTAATAAAAAACGTTCGAGCCGCCACCGGAGTGTTCGGCAAAATGCCGGAGTATCCGGTACCGAAGTGTCTGGTACAGCACCAGAGTGTCCCATAAGCCCTATTTGAATGTGGAATTTTGCCCATTGGTGTCTCCGACAATGTGTCAGAGTGTCCGATACTCAAAGTCTGTTTTTGATAGTTCTTAAATCAAATCGGAGCTTATTTGTTTCTTAATAAAAAGATTCGTGGCTCCACGGAGTAAAACCACCTCACCTCTATATAAAGAGGCTTAAAACCGATTGAGAGGTAACCCAATCGATTCTGCCACTTTACTTTTTACCTCTCTAAACTCTAATCCTCTTTCAAACAACTTATGCTATTCATCTACGGTCTCCACGGCCGTAGATGACGTTCTAAGGCCTACCGACCGACCTAGGGCATGTTCGGCGATGCTCACGCCCAGACGGGGTCCCTTTCGAGCGAGAGATTCGATGGACTTTGCTAGTTTGCTCGTTAACTAGTCGTTCTTCGCCACGAAAGCACGTTGTCTATCACTTTACAGGTTTGCCCGTAAACCTAGCCGCCCTTCACAGCGAAATCGTAATACCTACAATTTCACGAATCTATCGGAGGTAACCTTATCGATCTGGTCCGTTGCGACCTGCATGACCTAGTGCTTTTGGTCCGTTGATCCGGATTATTTTCGGCGTAACACACTTTTTGACGACTCCGCTGGGGACGATTATTCAGTTTTTATCGTAGTAATAGAATTTTTCTAACCTTGCCTTTTCTCTAATTGATCCATCTTTGTGATTCATCATCACCATCGCATCTGGCCTCTTTGGGCCGATTGCATATATTTGCGATTGTTCTTATTCTTGTTGCAGGTTTTAATCGTGAGAAGCCAAGAATAAAGAAGAAGAAATTAAGACTACTTTGTTGTTGCGGTTTGATTAAGTCGAATAGAGGCAAACACATGGCAAGTTATCCATACCGCTACGATCAACCCGAGATAAAATTTGCAAATGAGATGTCACTACTTAATAGTTTTGCAAATGCTACACATTTCTATATTGATGTTGCTAGACATAATGATGGGCGTGGTGCATCATTTAGCCATTATTCAAGTATGGATCCTAATCATGCATCACTCTTGTTTCATAACGCATTTGCTCCAAGTTTTAGTGATACTTGCAACACTCAATATGCACATAGTTATACATCAACAATGAAGCTGTCTCATATGCCAATGGATATTCATCAAAGTCATGCCAACTTAATGAGTTCGGCCAACTTTTATGAAACACCACATACTAATAGTTCTATGAATGCCCAATATGGTGTTTCTTCTTTCAATGCATCGGCACCAATTGCACCATCTATGATAGCTTCATATAATGTGTCGATACATGACACATATGACCTTGCTAGTTCATATCTTTTATCTAATTGTTCTCAAGTGTCATATGATGCTTTGCATATTAATAGAGTGAAGGTTACACCTACAAATTCAACACTATACTCAAATTTTAATGGTCATAATTCGGCTCCTCATGCTACTAAAAATTGTAGCCAAATTAATGAAAATTGAGCAAGCATCCACATACCTCCACATGCCACACTTGCATATACTTCACCCACTAATTCGGCTTTAAGTACAAATAATGGTCATGGCCGAATGGGTGAAAATTCAACAATGGCTCCTATATTCTCTCAAGATGCATTTTCGAGTATAAAGAAGAAATTAGATGCGAATTTTGTAGAGTTTCTCGCAAGAATTAGGAGTCGTTCCAATAAAAAGCCGATTGTTACTGAATTATCAGTTACAAGTGAGATCGAGGAAACAAACACAGCTACATATAAGGATATCAAATGTAAAAAGGCAGCTATGTTTTATTTTCCTAAAGAGGTCGTATGTTTGTCAAGTGATTATTCTATTATTCATCGACCTCAACCCGTAACCGAACAAGGTTTGGTTAGCAAAGAGCATCAACGAGACATGGAGACAGAGACAAAAAGAAAATGAAGGCGTTGCCATACCACAGTCCAATTCATATCAAGGTTCCACATCTCTCCAACACATTTGATAAGGTATGCTTTACAAGTACTTTACTTAATTCTCAATCAGATCATAAATTTTTAGGTAATACGTGTATTAGTACCGCCTTAGAAAATAATGCTAAGAGATCGATTGAGGAGGGTAATTTACTTGTTAGCTACAAAGAGTCTTTACATAGTGTCGGTCCATGCATTGTAAAAATTAAAAAGGCCGATAACACTAATATTTTAGCATTCAAAGTCTCAACTTCATCATTGTCTAAGTTGTTATCTAAATGGTTTACTTGGGGCCATTCGAGTTTTAAAAGAACAAAATCAAGATTAACCAATGTTGCAAAAACCGATGCTAGTTTGGTAATAAATTCTAAAGCATCCAAAAAGGAAAACACAAGTAAATGCGTAGCCGAATTGGTAAATGAGAAATCTAAGCCATTCGTTTGCTCAACCTTAAAGCCGTCTCCTCAAAAGAATCGGCTAAAGAAAACAAAGTACACTTTTGATTTAATTTTGTGTGATGATCTATTTGATAGCTTGCTAGAGAATAATTTTATTAGGATCATAGATCACAAAGTCATTTCATCACTGCGAGATATAGGGAAATAAGCATATTGCAAGTGGCATGATTCTTTTGATCATAGTACTAGGAATTGCAATATCTTCCGTCAAAAAGTCGAATCGGCCATTGATGGAGGTCGATTGAGTTTTAGAGAAACACATAAAGATGACCAGTTGGCTTTAATTGGTCTTGATAGTAAAAGATTATCAAATCGGTCACGGGCCGATTCATCTAAAAACAACGAGTTGATTTTTGGTAAAAATAGTTTTAAGCCCTCCGATGAAAAGAATGTATCTACCAATGAGATTCATGATGATATTGTTAAAAGCAATGATTTTAAAGAGGTTGTTGAAGATCCATCATACACTGGAGGGCAACAAAAGGTTTTTAAGCTTGCTCATGACCGATTAACTTCAAATCGGCCAAACCTAGCAAAGCTGAAAAAATCGAAACGTCCGGTTTACCAAATCGGAACTTCCAATTTTTATAGAGTCAATGAAATGAGCAAAAAATCCAAAAATCAATTTAAAAAAGATTGAAGGAGGTAAACTCAATGACAAATATGAGGGTACAAAGCTAAAGCTTACATTTAAAGAGCTTTTGGCTAAATATGTAAGAGAAAGAGATGCGAGTAGTGCTTCTAAGCTAAACTGGCCCAAACCATCAAGAGTGCCTCTAAAATACAAACATGAGGGTTGAAATCGGCAAAGAAAGAAAATTTTTTCAGGGGCCCCATATCTTCCTTTCATGCCAATTATGCCGATGCCATATGAATCACCTAGTGTAGGTTCTCATTCTTATTCATCATGGGAGTGGCGTGGTTAATGGATGTAACCTCAATTCTGTCCTAGGCAAAATATAAATACAAGAAGACAACCACACATGAGAGACCGTTTTGATAAGAAGAATCGGTCAATAGATCAAGAGAAGAAAAAGGTGGTTCGACAAGTCTATCGTGTCAAAAAAGATAGTCGTAAGGATAAAAATTCAGATCTGAATTTAAGTGAAGGAAAGCCAATTCATGTTTTGAAAGCTTCGTCTATTAATGGCAAAAAGATGAAGCAACCAAGTGTTGATATTTTTGATGCCAAATCTGAACTAAAAAAGTTAGAGGTGTCCAAGAGAAAATTAGAATTGCCAATTCCCAAGGCAAAACAAAACTGAGAAGTCCACTCAGTTTCTCAAATTGGCAAATGAAGGAATTGCAAAAACTTAGTGCAGAAGAGTTGAAAGAGAAAGACATGGTATGGATACGTAAAGAGAATTTGCAAGAATGTGACAATCATTGTGATCAAGTGATGGGTGCAAAGAAGATAGTGGGGGAAAAGAAGTGCTAAAAACAATTAAGGTATGTGCCCGATCATCAAGATTATTGGTCATTTCTTTATCTTGATTCATTGTCCATGTCACCAATGCGTATGAGTTGGAGCCATCTTCATATGTTTACTCTCATCCTTCTTGGTCTTATTTTAATCCTTGGGAGTACAAATATTGCTCATACTATGAAGGGTTATGTTCAAATGATCATACAATTGTTGAAACTAATTTTAGTTATGAAGGCCGAAATAACTACATATATGACATTTGTATTACTTTTTGGAGTCTATTTTGGTCATATAAATTATATGAAGGACGGATCATTGTGCTTACATTGATGTATACCTAGATGCTAAATCTTATATCATGAATTTGGTGTTGTTAAGCATTTAGACACATAGTGATTGTAGCTATGTATTTGGCATGATAAGTATCCGGTTGCAATACCGATGAAACTTAATTTTCAGTTGTCAAATGATCGATACTCGAAATTGTCAATGCTGAAATCCTGAAGAACCGAAAGTCCCAGTTTGGCAATCAGGGAGTTTCATTTTTGACTTAGGGAGTGATAATTCGGCTATTTTTGTTTGAAACTTGGATGGAGCCGAATCAAAGTTCTGGAAAGTCTTTTTAGTCATTGTCTATGTAATTCTAGATCAATATTTCAAAGGAACTTCAAAGTTCGGCATATAAGCATTTTATGAGCTTTTAAGTTTTATTGCTGAACATTGAAGAATTTAATGAGCGTGCTTAAATGCAAAACGATATAGTTTTGACATGGGTATAAGAGCATGAGCGATGAGTTGTAACCAACCATCGTTGAGCTACTAATAAGTTCGACACTTGAGGGGCAAAGCCGATAAGTGAAATGTAAGAAAGAAGGTGCTACAATAGAAATATTTGTCATGCTTGTCAAATATGTGGTGAAATGCTTAGTTCTATTCAGCCAAGAATATGAATGTTATCTTGCGAGAAAACAAGACCAATGGATGATTTGTTATCACTTTGGGCAGACTCTGCAGTCACCGGAGTGTCCGGCAAGCCCTCTCGAAGTTGGAGCATTTTGCCCACCGGACTATCCGGCATGGTGACTGGACTGTCCGACAAACCCTCTCCGGTTCAGGAGCTTTGTACACCAGACTGTCCGGTCCAGGACTGGAATCTCTGGTGACCGGAGTATCTGGTATAATACCGGATTATTCGGCAAGCCCTCTCGAGTTCAGGTGTTTTGCACACCGGACTGTCCAATGGATGACCGGAATGTCCGGCTACCAGAGTGTCCGATAATTTGCCAGACTATCTGGCAAGCCCTCTCGGGTTTGGGTGCTTTGTGCACTGCACCATCCGGTGTAATGCCGGACTATAGATTGAACTTCAATGATTCTATAGCCGAAATATTTAGGTAATACGATCTAACGCATTGCTACAATTGATAGAATATTATTTCGGCTACTTGATTAGTTTTTTATATCGGTTCTAGATAATCGGTATCTTATTTATCATCATTATTGAGCAATTTTTGGTAACAAGAATATTTTTTGGCACGCTAGCTTTACCAAAAAAACAGGGGACGTGTGTTGACACCTAAAATTTGCATCTTGAGAAGACCGAAAGTTCTGGTTTCCCGAACCGGATGCTCCAGTTTAGTAGACCGAATACATCTGATAATAATTGTTTTACAAGAATTATTTTCCAATATGTTTTTCAGGATATGGAAGATATTTTCGAAAAGTTTGGTTAAATTTCATAAAAAAAGAAAGAAGTGCTTAAAAAGAAATGAAGATGAAGCAAAATCCATGATTTGAAGATTCTATGACGCAGCTCTCACTGATACGATCGAAACGGATATATGGATCGCCTAATTTGGAGAACAGACGAGGAAATTACGGAGTTAACAAAAAATGTTCGAGCCGCCACCAGAGTGTCCGTCAAAATGCCGGAGTATCCGGTACCAAAGTGTCTGGTACAGTACTAGAGTGTCCCATAAGCCCTATTTGGACATGAAATTTTGCCCACTGGTGTCTCCGGCAATGTGCCGGAGTGTCCGATACCCAAAGTCTGTTTTTGATAGTTTTTAAATCAAATCGGAGCTTATTTGTTTCCTAATAAGAAGATCCGTGGCTCCATAGGGTAAGACCAGCTCACCTCTATATAAAGAGGCCTAAGACAAATTGAGAAGGTAACCCAATCGATTCTGTCACTTTACTTTTTACCTCTTCAAACTCTAATCCTCTTTCAAACACCCTATGCTATTCATCTACGGTTTCCACAGCTATAGATGACGTTCTGAGGCCTACCGGCTGACCTAGGGCACGTCCGGCGACGCTCACACCCAGACGGGGTCCCTCTCGGGCGAGAGATTCGATAGACTTTGCTAGTTTGCTTGTTAACTAGTCATTCTTTGTCACGAAAGCACATTGTTTATCACTTTACAGGTTTGCCCGTAAACGTACCCGCCCTTCACAGCGAAATCGTAATAGCTACATTTTCACGAACCAATCAGAGGTAACCTTATCGATCTGGTCCGTTGCGATCCGCACGACCCAGTGCTCTCGGTGCGTCAACAGGAGTCAAGACATGTTTATAAAAAAAGTTGACATTATTTAGAAACAGTAGAATGTATTTGTGTTCTACCAGAAAAAAAAAAGAAGCGTATGCAGCTTACATTTGGGGTCCAAATCATTTCCTGATCTTGTCATTGTGGCTGTCAATACTGTAGCTACAATTAAAAGTGCATTAGTTACAGCCGCTGCAGCCTATAATCACAGTTCGCAGCGCCACAGCCTCAGTATAAACCACAACAGCCGTAGTCGCATCAGGCCACAGCTGTAATCCCAATAGCCGCAGGCCACAGCTGCAACGCAGCCCTGGTTGGTATCTCTCCCACGTTGACAGTCATCCTTCTTACAATCGTCATGAGTCGGTATTACCATTTACTCTCAGCATTCTCAAATTGATGATATTAATTTTAATTATTTATTTTATTAAAAAATATAATAAATTATATATATTTTGTTATAATTTACTTTATCGTCAAAAATATTTAAATTATAACTTACAATTTTTTAAAATTGAATTAAATTTTTAAATAAAATAAATAATCAAAATTAATATTTATAATTACGAGCGACATCAATTTCAAAACCGAGAGTTCAGCCGATTTAACACGCACACGAGCCAAGCCAAAGATGCATGATGTCTCGAGGCGCGACACTTGTCACGATATTCAACCGGCAACGGCTGCAATGTGCAGTCTGGGCCTTCTCCCCTGGCCGTGGAATGAGTCCCGATTCCTACCCCACCACCCGCCGTCGGTTCCATGCACACCCGCGCGGTTCAACCGTGTCCACGTCACAGCGGATCCTAAGTTACCTCGCTCCTCGTCTATAAATTCCGTCCATACGCTCTTCTCATCCGCGCCGCCCTCTAAACTCCGATCTGCGAGTGAATCTCCTGCTCATTTCCGAAGCACCCGTCCCAATGGCCCAGGCTATGGCCGCCACCGCCTCCGACCTCGTCACTCTCAAGCGCCCGTTCCAGAACGACGGGTTCGGCGACGAGAACGGCGGCGTCGACGAGAAGCCACGGGCGCGGCGCCGCGAAGCGGACCCGGCGGCGGCGCTGGCCGCGGCGCGGCACGAGTTCGGCGAGCACGGCGGCGTGAACATGTCCATCGAGGCGTCGGCGACGTTCACGGTGATGGAGCCGGACACCATGCGCCGGCTCTTCGCGGGGGAGCTGGGCCCCGACCGCGGTGACATGTACATCTACAGCCGGCACTTCAACCCCACGGTGCTGGCACTGGGGCGGCAGATGGCGGCGCTGGAGGGCACCGAGGCCGCGTACTGCACGGCGTCCGGCATGTCGGCCGTCTCCGCCGTGCTGATGCAGCTGGTGGGCGCGGGCGGGCACGTGGTGGCGTCGCGATGCCTGTACGGCGGCACCCACGCGCTGCTGTCCCGGTTCCTGCCCCGGACCTCCGGCGTGCGCGCCACGTTCGTCGACGCGGACGACGAGGCCGCCGTGCGCGCAGCCGTGGTCCCGGGGCTGACGTCGGTGGTGTACGTGGAGACGGTGTCGAACCCGACGCTCGCCGTGGCCGACATCCCGATGCTGGCAAGGGTGGCGCACGAGGCCGGCGCCAAGCTGGTGGTGGACAACACCTTCACCCCCGTCGTCGTCTCCCCCGCGGCCCTCGGCG
>BCLF01000053.1:0-26600 GCA_001602275.1 Zoysia japonica | reverse complement strand
TGCAAAACAAGTTCTTTGTTTGGAATTTACCCCGTGAAAAGACGTTCTTCACTACACGCCGCATTTGGGTGTTTGCATGGACACGTAATTAATACTTGCAAGTCGCAATTAGGAAATTGAACCTTATCTAAAGTGTCGTTATGTAGGTATGTACTCTCTCCGTTTCAAATATAAGTATTTTTAGGTTTAGTCAAAGTTAAATTTTTATTACTTTGACTACTAATAATTTATAATAAATAATATTTTATCATATAAAAATTATATTTTTTAAATTCATCATTAAATAAATTTTTATAAAAAATATATTTTTATATTAAAAATTATGTAATTTTTAAAATATTATTAATAAAAGTTAAAAGATTTTGACATTATTTAAATCTAAAAATACTTATATTTTAGAACAGAGGTAGTATACAAGTAGATGCTCTGTTTAGCTTGGCTTATCGTCCTGTTTGTCCCGTAGGATTACGTGATGAGCGTGTTCCACTCAAGCTGGAAGCTGGGGTTCAGCTCAGAAGCGGTCCTACTCGATCACATGGAGTGCCTGTGACCATGTGGTGATGAGTATGCGTTGTGAAAAGCAAAGGCGTACCGGTAGTCACGAGTGATAGGAATGCCATGCCACCACTAACAATGGCACACCCAAGACACCCCCATTCCTTGGAGCGATTCGGTGCACAAAGACAAACACGTGAGCATTACGACTTCTTTAGTTAAATCTTTCGTGTCATGGATTTGTATAAGACGGCTAGCTAGATCCAGAAGTGACTGTCAGCACCTGCACTGTCTAACCAGATTCTGGAAAGGTTAGTTTCTTAAAGAATGTTTCTCCATGAAAAAATTAAGGATCAGGAGTTGCATTTCAGAGCGAGTGGTGCGGTGACAACTGGACTAAGTTCATCAGTAGTCAACTGTTGGGCCAGTTGCCACCGATGCATGAGTCCATGTGAATCGTGTGACACATATGGCCCGCACATCGGTGACAACTGATCTGGCAGTCGACTATCAAGGATCTTCAACCCGGTGACAATTGTGGTGTGGGTAGAATTTAACTGAACTTGCTTGACAATGACACCATGGGCCATCAACAATTCGTATCTAGAGACGCCGCGGGTCCCAAACGACAAAACGCCGTCATGGTCCTTGTCCCATGCGCCACCCTGAGCTAATTCGCCAGCTGCCTGCATGAACAAGAAAGAGGAAGAGCAAGCATGGTGACCCCATCTAACCTGCTAGCTGCTGACACCTTCCCGGTGGCCTGGCACGCTCCATGTGGTGCACGTACTCTTCTGCCGACGCCTAGTTCATCCTTGTGGCCGATAGCTAGCGTCACCCGTGATGCAGATCTGTTTGGTAGCATGCAGCCATGCACCACCAATCGATTCCTCCCATCTCTTTGGCTTTCTTTCCCTTTCGATAATGGCGCGTACGGAGAAATGCTCCACTTACGAATAAATTTTACAAACTGCTTACAAACTATCTCTATGAAAAGTGGATCTAACATATGCAAAACAGTTTTTTTTAAGTAGTGAGCAAGTAGTTTGTAAGATTTTGTTTGTAAATGTAGCATTGCTCGTTAAAATCGCCAGCGTAGCAGGACCAGGAAGCTTTTGCTCGATCTGCGTGGCTTTGTGCATGCAGTCGTGTAGTGTAGGAGGGTGTTTGTCTTGGCACGGTAAGTGCACGGCGTAAAAGGACGAGAGCTGACCATGCGCGCTTGCCTCTCGTCCGGCGTTCAGGTTCGATCGACACGTAAGGAAGTCAGGCCCTGACGCGCGTTCGGTTTCGATGTCTTCTTGTTTGGCAGGCGCGATCTGCGGGCCGGCGAGCCTGGTGAACGCGATGATGGACCTGCAGGAGGGCGCGCTGATGCTGCTGGGCCCGACGATGAACGCGAAGGTGGCGTTCGAGCTGTCGGAGCGCCTCCCGCACCTCCCGCTGCGGATGCAGGAGCACTCGCGCCGCGCGCTGGCGTTCGCGGAACGGATGCAGGGCCTGGGCCTGCGCGTCGTATACCCGGGCCTCCCCGACCACCCGCACCACGCGCGGCTCGCGGCCATGGGCAACCCCGGGTACGGCTTCGGCGGCATGCTCTGCGTCGACATGGGCACGGAGGACCGCGCCAACCGCCTCATGCACCTCCTCCAGAACACCACCCAGTTCGGCCTCATGGCCGTCAGCCTGGGATACTACGAGACGCTCATGTCGTGCTCCGGGAGCAGCACCAGCAGCGAGATGCCGCCCGAGGACCGCGCCCGCGCCGGCATCTCGCCGGGGCTCATCCGCATGTCCGTCGGGTACAACGGCACGCTCGAACAGCGATGGGCGCAGTTCGAGCGCGCACTCGCGCTCATGCAGCCGCAGCCAGCACCGCACCACCTCAAAGCAGCCGCCGTCGACCGCGACGCCGACGCCGCCATCAACTACCACCGCAAGCACTGACGGCCCATGGCCCTCTTGCTGTGTGCTATGTTTTCTGTCTGTGTACATAGTACTCGTCTTGGTTACTATGTAACCTATCATCTAAGTAAGGTTAATCGCCGTCTGATACCGCCGGTTCAGATGGACGCCGATGTAAGCCGCCGCTTCATATCTGGGGAACCTGGAAACTGAACTGAATAAATGTATCTGGATTTATTTCAAATTACTTGATTGATCTATAGTATTCCTGATCAAACAACTCGCAATAGCACTAGTCTGTTGACTTTGCCACAAGCACAGTATTTGTGAACAGATGAAGTTCGTAAGATCAATAAAAAAAAAGGTAGTGACACAATACAACACACTGTAGCATTGTCGCACGAGCACGTACGTCTTATTCGTATGCAACATAGGAGTACATATAATACGACCCTTGAGCTAGCCTTTATTATTTTAGCTGCGCCTTAAGCAAGCTAGCTGTGTCCATGGAGTATTTATTTATTATTTATTGTGCAACATAGTGTATACTAGTACCACTAGTATAGTACTATGTTGCTGCGTGATGCATACGTAGATTTCAGTTACACGTAGCAGGGCCTCCGGCATCTGTCCCCTTCAGGCCCTTGAGGGCAGCATTGAGGACGCGGTCGGCCATTGGAGGGGACGGATAGAACTCAGGGATGCTCTTGCAGAGGCACTTGATGGCTTTGCGCCGGCTCAGCTTCGAGAACTGCTCGCGGAGCTCCTGGCGCTCGGGATCCGTCAGGGTGTGGTCGAGGAGCCGGCGGATGGCCGGGGTGGGACACGCACCATGCTTGTGGGGAGGTTTGGGGCCTTCGGGCACCGGCAACAACGACGCCAGGGCAGAAACCTCGAGCAGGAGCAGCATGGCGACGAATAGGACGCCGGCCGACGGCTTGAAGGCCATTGCGATTTGCAAGTGCTACCTCTGTTCGATCTGCCGGTGTAGGTATTAGTGTAGTGTGCTCGATGGATGGGGTGTGTGCGCATCAGGTCGGTATTTATAGGCGCGCAAGCAACTCCATGCTCATGCATGAAGCAAGCGAGCACCTGCTTGGTATGAGATCCATTTAGGCGTGTGGTACTAGGTAGTACCGGACATGCAAGATGGAAATTTTTCAGTCGGTACCCTGCATGGCGACGATTATTCAGAAGCGTACGTACTCTACGTGCTTGCTCGAGCAGGCGTAGTATCCTTTTTGAGTCCGGAGAGTACGGGTAGAAATTAAAATTAGGGGTGAAATCGGCTTGGAGCCGGACAGATATGACTATATATCCATACCCTATTTTAGTAGTATAATTTTCTTCGAAATCGTTGTTAGGGAGAGTGAAGGATCCGAGTACTATTTACTCAGATATAACTTGTAATAATATGATGAAAATAGCGCACTTATAACAATGATCACATAACACAAATGTGGCTAGCTAGCTAAATAAGGGCATCATTCTAAAATGTGTACGCAACGTCCGGCAGGATTTTTTTTATTTTTTTAGTCAAAACGTATAATTAATTTCATGAGGCAGCGTGCGATACGTTCATATTTTCCGCACATAGTACATTGGGCCGATACCACTACCTTGGCCACAGAAAAAAATATGGTCCCATTGGAGGCGGCACGGCTACAAGATTTTCCTCTTTTCGTTATTGTTTCGGACAAAAATTTTCTGTTTTCGTTTGTTGTTGTTTCGTACACCGACACAATAAATTTATACGATCGGACGGGGGATGTGTGTTTTCGGAATTGAATGGCTTAGTCAACAAGCGAGACTCAAAGGTTAACCTGGTTCGGGCCGCTCGAGGCGTAATACCCTACGTCTAGATACGAGAGATCGGTCGTATGAATCTTAAGAACACAAAAATACAATGCGAAAGGGCTCCGGACGGATCTGAGAGTCCCAAGCTCACGTGGTGGAGATGGTTTACAAGCGGTGATGTGTGCTTTTTCTCTACGTATTGCCTTTCTCTTCTCTTCCTTTTCTCTCTCTGTCCTTCTGTTGCTCCTTTTTGCTTGCCTCGCTTTCTCGCTTCCCGGATGCCCCTTTTATAGAGCCGGACCTGGGTTGTCTTACCGGACCATGGTTGGGGTGACCGGACTATGTTTGAGCATCTTGCCGTCTACGAAAACGGATGACCTCTTGACAGGTGGGGCTACGGTCTTCAGTGAATCATGCTCTCTGGCGTTCGAGGCAGACGATCGGCGCTTCTCGTTCGTACCTTTGTTCACTAAGAGGGAACAAGATTGCTTTACTGTTCAGCTTTATCGCCCGGTGGGTTGTTTCTCGTCCAGCCGGATAGTTGCGAAATCTTCTGGAATGCTTATCTCCTCTGTGGAACTGTACGTCGTCAGGAATTTTAAATCGGCGTGATTGTTGGAGTAGTGATTGCTTCGTGACGGTCGGCGGGCGAGTCCCAACCGCTGGAGTAGTGATTGCTTCGTGATGGTCGGCGGGCGAGTCCCGACCGCTAGAGTCCCGATCTCTCGGGTCCCGACCCCTGAGGGTCGGGGCGATTGCGCCCGCCTCAGCTTCGAGCCTTGGCGAGGCTTCTCGACCGCTGCGGCCGGGCCGCCTTTGTGAAGTTTTTGGTGGGCCGTTGAGAGATCGCGGGCCGCAGGTGGCCCGTTCTGTAGAAGGTGATTCGTAGATACCCGAGATATACTATTCCGACAGTAGCCCCCAAGCCCTGCGCCGTTTGCAACCTCTATTGAGACGGCGCTGGGCTATGCGTCTTCGCAGCTTGTTCTGATCATACGGGAGCGCGCGAGCGCGTCCGTAGGGCGTAGTCGGTCGTGGGCTGAAGCGTCGTGGAGGCAATTCCCGACTGCAGAGGTCGGTCGAAAGCTAATTTTCGTCATTAGCCTGGTGCCAGAAAAAATGCCTAGATTGGGCCGGTTTGGCCGGCCTCTGCTCATGATCGGCATAACGCCTAGGTTGGACCGGTCAGGCCAGTCTTCCCATGATCAGTGTCCCGAACAGCTGTCGAGCCGATCGGGGGCTCGCCCGACCTTTCGTTCGTCCCGACCCGTGAATCGGTTCACAGGGTTTGTAACGGATCGTTGGTCACGGTCCCAACGATTGGACGGCTCCGCCACCCCCAGGTGGACGGCGGATGCAACGTCTAGGAATTGTAACTGCCGGTCGCTTCGGGCGGTTGGATTGGCCCATCGTGTGGCCAAGAATGCGCGACGGTTCGCGTCGCGCAGGTCCCATTGGAGGTATGGTTGCCAGGCATTAACTACGCGTTAATGCCGTGCAGCTTTCTTACCCGCTGGCGGGGGTTTCCAAGGTGGCTCACAGACCCGCCTGTCAGTGATTGGGTGCTGAGGCTCTTCGGTGTGCTTTGGTTTGAGCGCTCTTTGCAAGCACTTACGGACCCACTCGTCAGTGAGTGAGGGTCGGCGCGTTGGTTCGGGCGCCCACGATCGGGGTGCGTCGAACCGACGCATTGGCGCCTATAAGAAGGGTGGTTCGCCCTTCGATCTTCGTCATCTTGATTTCAAACAACCATGCGTAGTGCTCCTCGTCTTCCTTGTGCTTGCTCTTCGTCTTCGTCTTCATGGCTGCCTAGTGGAAAGCATCCACTGTTTCGGAGAGCATCCTCACCGCTTCGGTGGGGCTTAGAGTGCTTACTCCGAGGGACACGGGGCGGTGGCACGCCAACGAGATCGTCAGCTTCGTGAAGTTCCGCGAGCGCGGTCTGATGTTGCCGTCGTCGAACTTGTTCTGCGGCTTGCTGGAGTATTACGGCGTGCGTCTTCACCATCTCAACCCCAACAGCATCCTGCAGATCTCGGCCTTCGTCACGCTGTGTGAGGCCTACTAGGAGATCGATCCCCACTTCGACTTGTGGAGGTATTTCTTCCGCGTGCAGCCTCAGAAGGAAGGCGGCACGGTCCGCGCTGTTGGTGGCGCGGGGATTTGCCTCCGAAATAATCGTCAGGAGTACTTCAACATACTGTTGAAGGACTCCCTGAAGGGATGGCACAGGGGGCGGTTCTACATCGAGAACACCGCCCCCGAACTGCTGACGTTCAGTCTCGAGCCGCCGGCGGTCTTGGATTCGTGGAACACCGGGATCAGCGACGCGCAGGAGGCCGGGATCGAGGTTTTGCTCGTCTGAAAGGCCGAGTTGGATGACGCGGGCCTAACTGGGGCGCGGCTCGTCGACACCTTCGTTCGGCGTCGTGTTCAAACCGCTCCGCCTCCATGCCCGGCTCATGTGCAACTACGTTGGTCGGTTCGACACGATGCGGGAGATCCTCTAGTCGAAGCTATCGGAGGACGGTGTGAGGCAACGCCTCTCACGCCTCCTGAAAGGTGACGCTCTCGCTGATGCGAGCGGAAGACCAGCCCCTCTGGATGCCAAGCATCAGGCGGATCGGCTGGTAAGTCGTTTTGCCTGCATTTGTTAGTTCGATATGTGATAAAAGTATTGGCGAGATTGGAAAGCTTATCCGTGTTTCATAGGAGGGCGTTCCTCCATCACATGCGTCGGCGCTTGTGGTGGTGCTGGCTGAAGAAGTTGGCGTCCTGGCTGTACTGGGCGCTGGATCCCCGGATCAAAGAGTCGGCCCCAGTATTGCCGTCGTCGGGCCCTCGACTGGGCTGGCGTCTCCTTCGACGCTTGTGACCGCGCCGACAGTCTCGGCCACGGTGGCTGTTACCTCGGCAGTGTCGGTCATGATGCCGACCGCCCCGGTCGTTGTGCCAGCTGCTTCGGCCGCTCTGCCGACTGCTTCGGCCGATGTGCTGGCCAAACCGAAGATTTCTGTTTTCGAGTCCTCGTCGTCACCATCCACTGGGGGTGATTGGTCACCTCCGCCAGCCCGATGGTCCATTGCCGCAGCGGTGTCGGGAACCGCGAGCTTGGCACGGGCGACTCCGGCCGCCGCTCCGTCAGATTCCGACTCTTCGGACGATATGCCGCTCACTGAGCGCTTTCGTCGTCAGAGGGCAAGGGATGCGGAGAGCGCCGAGGGGTCGCCTGAGAAAAAAGCACGAACAGAGGAATCTGGTTCCTCTGCTCCCCCCAACTCCGACCGTGCCCGCGGTCGTGGGGGTCGGGGAATTTCGCCAGGCGAGAGCCTGCCCTTCTCCATCTGAGTGTCGCGCCGGTGAGTTTTTGCATGTTGATTTAATCAGATATTTTACCTGATGTTTTGAAGTGCTTGACATTTTGGTTGTATTTTGCAGTGCCCCTTCTTCTCTCGCCGCACCGCAGGCCTTTGTGGTGGGGAGTGTGCCCGAGGAAGGGTCGCTTGCTGCGGGATCGGCGCAGCCGGCGGCGCATTCTTCACCGTCCCGGCCTCGTGTAGTGCCCGCGGCCAAGACCGCGGAGGAGAGGGAGAAAGAACAGGTGCAGCCCCCGAGCACCAAGGCCACGGGGATCAGGAGGGACTCTCGGGCGAAGAGGCCGAGAGGGACGAGGGACAACCCATAGCCGCTGAGGTCGGGGCTGATGTTCCACTGCCCTCGAGCCCTGTCGCCGGGGATGTGTAAGTTGGGGAGGAGACGACGGTGCCTTCGAGCGCCATCGTTCCGACGGAAAGACAGGCCGGGCCGTCCCCTGGCGCGGGGACGAGGGATCCGACCGCCAACTCCGAGGGAGTCGTCGGCGCCAGCAGTATCCGCGCCGCCGCCGACTACTGAAGCCACCCCAACGACGTTGGTGCTGGCGGCGCAGCCTTCTGTCGCTCCTGGGCGACGAGAGGACACGAGGCGGCCCTGGATTTCGAGGTGGAGACCAGACCCCTCCTCGCTAACTGCTTCTAGACGCCAGCCGACACCTGGTCTTTCAACTTCCAATGCGGCCGCCTGGGACTCTTGGAGGTTCCTGTACAACCAGGTGTGCTCGGGGGGCGAGTGGGTCTCCTCGGCGCTCACTCATATGCAGAACGCCAAGGAGTGCTTGGAGGAGTTCCAGGAGACCATGGCCGATCTCTATGGAGCGCTCTGCCCGGTAAGTTTTAATGTTTTAAGTTTTGAGTATTATGCACGAACCTAATTTGCGGGTCTTGCAGGGACCCTTGAAAGGGCGCTTTGCTAGCTTCCACAAGGTTTCGTCCAGACGGAGGTCGAGGCTTTGCGCTGTGAGCTCGCACGGACCCGTGGCGAGCGTGATGAGGCCAAGAAATTGGTCGCCAACCGACTCCTCGCCCTAGGGAATGCTGAAAGACGCGCTGAGAACTCCGAAAGAAAGAGCCAAGAGTTCCAAATGGAGATCACTCGGTTGCGCATCGAGAGGAGGAGCCTCGGTGAGGAGGTCAGAATGTTACGCCAGACGTGCGCGAGTAAGTAACTTTGCAGTTTGCTAGCTAAAAAATGTTCAATCAATTGCTTTTCGCTGACGTGTTGGACCGCGCAGAACTCCAAGAGGGGGCCGGCTGTAGCGCCCAAGAAATTCGGGAGCTGAAGGACCGGACACACTTGACCGAGGAGGCCAAGGAGGCGGCCGACGGCGCGTTGGAGCGGTCGGAGGAGCTATGCCGCCTTGCCCTAGAAAGCCGTGATACTTCAGAGACTTGCCTCGGCGTGTTGGAGGCCGAGGTGAGAAAGTACATGGCGGAACTGGCAAAGCTGCAGGAGCTGTCTGCTTTGCTTGAGGCGTCGACGGCTCAGCTTCAACAAGACCTGACCAATGAGCGGTCGACCACTGAGGCTGCGCAGAAAGATCACGAGAGTAAGTAACAAGTGGACTTGTTAGTTTATTAGGGAGGTTGGTTCCTGAAATTTTGAGATGCAGGCGTGTCTGTGGAGCTCCGAAAGCTGCTGTGGTCGGTCCGAACGCTGGTGCACCAAGTGTTCAACGACACTCGGGACGCGAGTGTGTCGGTGGAGCGGGCATCCTGTGTGCTGGAGATGCTGTCAGGGCTGATCCGCACCGAGTTGCTCGTCGCTCTGCGGGACGTAGCGTCGTTGACGCTGGCGCACCTTCGGTCCCATTATCCCGACGCCGACCTTGGGCGCATTGTCGAGGGTTTCGCCTCGAGGATGTCGGGTGAGGCGTCAGCAAAGCTTTTTGAGGACTCCAAGCCTCAGGCGCAGGAGATCATCAGCTGCTTCCACCGGTCGACCCTGATGAAGGAGCGCTTCGGCCGCCTGCCTCCCCTTTAGATGTTCTTGCTTGCATCTTGTAATGACATCTGTGGACTTCACTCGTTTGCGAGGTTATTTATGTTTCCGACTCTTTCTGATGTCAAGCGTTTCACATTGTTCTTTGCGTTCCATTGGGTGTTGGTCAGGCGACTGGGTCGGGTATAGCTCGTAGGGTCGAGTGTCGGGCTCGAACCGTAGAGTGTCACCGACACCGGGTCAGACCGTTAGCCGCGAGGATTGCTTTGAACGAAAATACTCATAGTCCGCGAGAGTCAGGCCGAGTCACTCGTGCACCGAGTCACGAGTCGGGGGGTCGGTCTCTGAGAAAACGTGGTAGGCATCGAGCCTTAGTAATGGCGAGGCATAGAGCCAATCGCCAGGACGCGGAGTCCTTTCGGGACTAAGGTGCGGGACCTTAATTTTGGCTAACGAGGCACAGGGCCTTATGATCTTCGGGTCGGTCGCTCTAATCCTCGGGTGGGACACCTATGATAGCCCCAGGGCAGAAGAGTGTAGGTGAGCTGACTGCACTTCACTGCCAAAGACACAGTTAGCGGATAAGATATAAATGAGATGCATAGAGATTTGAATAGCTTTATTATGCGTAAAAACGACGCAAATTTTCGATGTTCCAGGCGTGAACAAGCTCAGCGCCGTCCTCTGTCACCAGCTTGTACGTGCCAGGCTTTAGGACTCACTTGATCACATATGGTCCTTCCCACGGGGGGGACAGCTTGTGGTGATCCCGCTTGTCCTGCACTCTCTTGAGCACAAGGTCGCTGTCTCTGAGGGCCCAACCCTTGACGCGTCGAGCGTGTAGTCGTTGAAGGCTTTGCTGGTACTTGGCCGACCGAAGTATGGCCATGTCGCGCGCCTCGTCCAACTGGTCCAGGGCGTCCTGCCGCACCTCTTTCGACCTCTGCTCGTCGTAGGTTCTGATCCTTAGGGAGTTGTAGTCGAGGTCGGTTGACAGAACGGCTTTGGCCCCGAACACCATGAAGAAAGGAGTAAATCCTGTGGTTCTGTTGGGGGTAGTTCGCAGGGCTCACAACACGGACGGGAGCTCTTTGGCCCACCGCCCGGCGGATTGCTCGACGTAGTCGTAGATCCGAGGCTTCAATCCCTGGAGCACCATGCCATTGGCACGTTCCACTTGCCGATTAGTCTTCGAGTGGGCGACAGAGGCGAAATCGAGCTTAATATGATGCTCCTCGTAGAACTCCCGGAAGACGTTTCCGGTAAATTGCGTTCCGTTGTCGGTGATAATGGAGTTTGGGACCCCAAAGCGGAAGATGATGTCGTGGATAAACTCGACGGCCCGACCCGAGCTGATGCAAGGGGTCGGCTTTGCTTCGATCTACTTGGTGAATTTGTCAACCGCGACGAATAGGTGGGTAAAGCCCCTGGGCGCTTTGCGAAAAGGCTCGAGGACATCGAGCCCCCAGACCGCAAACGGCCAGGTGATCGGGATCGTCTGGAGCTCCTGGGCGTAGAACTGACAGCCCCTGTAGGAGCGGATGAGCTTTTCTGCGTCGGAGACCGCTGTAGGCTAGTAGAAACCTTGGCGAAAAACTTTGCTAACTAGGGTCCTTGGAGCAGCATGATGCCCGCAAATCCCTGAGTGAATGTCATCGAGAAGGCGTAGACCCTCCGCCTGAGGGATGCAGTGCTGGATGACGCCACTGGGACTGCGCTTGTAAAGCTCGTTGTCGATGAGAGTGTAGGCTTTTGCCCGACGCATGATTCGTCAGGCTTCGTTGGTGTCGGATGGCAGAGTGCTATCTTGGAGGTACGCATAAATGTCCTGGGACCAATCAGGGATGATGGCCAGGGCTTCGACCCCCGGGGTCGGGGCCTGCTCCCCGACTGCTACCTCAGCGTGGGGGTCGGTGATGTCGTCTTTGAGCTTGATTGTCAGCTTGGTGAGGATCTCGTGGAAGATATCGTCGGGAACTGGATCTTGTCCCAAGGCCATCCATGCGAGGGTGTCGGCTGCCTCATTGTCGCGGCGTAGAATATGATGAAGCTCGAGCTGTCGATTTTGTCTTCAAGTTTGCGAACTTCTTGGCAGTAGGCTTACATCTTGAGATCTCGACAGCTTGGCACCTTCATGACTTGGTTGATGACGAGTTCGGAGTCGCCTCTGATGTAGAGCCATCGGACTCCTAGCGTGATGGCCATGCGAAGGCCATGCAGCAGAGCTTCGTACTCTGCCGCGTTGTTGGAGGCGGGAAAGTGAATCTGTAAAACGTACCGGAACTTATCTCCCTTAGGGGAGATGAGAACGACGCCAGCCCCCGAACCCTTCAGTCGGCAGGATCCGTCGAAGAACATGGTCCAGTGCTCGGGGTCGGTGGAATCCGATGGCTCTTGCACCTCGGTCCACTTGGCGATGAAGTCGGTGAGAGTTTGGTACTTGATGGCTTGCCGGGGTACGTAGGTGATGTCATGGCCCACAAGCTCCATAGCCCATGTAGCGATGCGCCCGACCACGTCCTTCCTGTTGATGATTTCTCCAAGAGGGAAACTTGTCACCACTCGGATAGAGTGGCTGTCAAAGTAGTGGCGAAGCTTACGGCTCGTGATGAGGATCGCATAAAGCAGCTTCACCACTTGGGTATATCGGGTCTTGGCGTCGGCAAGCACTTCGTTGATGAAGTAGACGGGTCGCTGGACCTTCAAGGCCTGACCCTCCTCCGATCGCTCGACGACAAGTACCGTGCTGACGACCTTGGCGGGGGCGGAGATGTAGAGGAGTAGCGGATCACCAGGGGTCAGTGAAGTTAGGACTGATGGGGAAGATAGTACAGTCTTCAATTGCTCGAAGGCCTCTTGGGCTTCGGCGGTCCAGACGAAGTGGTCGAACTTTCGGAGAAGCCGGTAAAAAGGCATAACCTTCTCACCTAGCCTGGAGATGAAGCGGTTGAGAGCCACCAAGCACCCAGTAAGCTTCTGGACAACTTTGACGTTGTTGATGGGCCCGAGGTTGCGGATGGCGGCGATCTTCTCAGGATTGACTTCGATGCCACGCTCAGAGATGACGAACCCGAGGAGCTTGCCGGTGGGGACGCCAAAAACGCACTTCTCAGGGTTGAACTTGATGCGGAACTGCCGGAGGTTGGCGAAGGTTTCTTCAAGATCCTTGATGAGGTCAGCCACCTACATAGTTTTGATGACAATGTCATCGACGTAGACCTCCAGGTTCTAACCCAGCTGATCATGGAAGCATTTTTGCATACAGCGCTGATATGTGGCGCTGGCATTCTTGAGGCCGAAGGGTATGGTGACGTAGCAGAACGAGCCGAAGGGTGTGATGAATGATGTGGCCGACTAGTCGGAGTCTCGCATGGATATTTGATGGCACCCAGAGTACGCATCAAGGAAACTGAGGGTTTCGCACCCTGATCTATACATGGCAAAGGAAATGGATCCTTTGGGCATGCTTTGTTGAGACTCGTGTAATCAACACACATCCTCCATTTCCCATTCTTCTTTTTAACCATTACAGGGTTGGCCAGCCACTCTGAGTGGTAGACCTCTTTGATGAACTTGGCATCGAGTAGCTTGGCGATCTCTTCGCTGCTGGCGCGACGCTTCTCATCGTCGAAGCGTCGGAGTCGTTGCTTCACCGGTCGGGAGCCGGGAATGATGCTCAGAGAGTGCTCGGCGACCTCCTTCGTGATGCCTGGCATATCAGATGGTGCCCAGGCGAAGACGTCCTGATTCCGGCGGAGAAAGTCGACGAGCGCGCTTTCCTATTTGTCAGAGAGCGCTGTCCCGATTCTAGCCTTCTTGGAGGTGTCGAAGTCGTCGAGAGCGATCTCCTTGGAGTCGTTGGCGGGCTCGAAGGACGTGGAGGAGGCAGGCTTGGACTCGAGAGTTGCGGCGAACACCTGAGACTGGAGTATCTCCTCCAGTTGGGCCGACCCCGCGAGGGCGACGGCCAGCTCGTAGCTTTCCTTCTCACGCGAGGGCGTGCTTGAAGCAAGACGCCACAGTGATGACGCCTTTGGGCCCCGGCATTTTGAGCTTGAGGTAGACATAGGTAGGGACCGCCATGAACTTGGCTTAGGCGGGTCGGCCGAGGATGGCATGATAGACACCGGAGAAATCGACCATCTCGAAGGTGAGCTTCTCCATCCTGAAGTTGTCGCGGTCACCGAAGGGGACCGGCAACGTAATCCGACCCAAGGGTACTGCGCTACCCTCGGGAATGACGCCATGAAACGGAACGTTGCTCGGGAGGAGGTCGGACCTCGAGAGCTTCATGGCCTTGAAGGTGTTGATGTAGAGGATGTTGCGGGCGCTGCTTCCATCTATGAAGACCTTGGATAGTCGAGTGGTGTCGATTATCGGATTGAGCACAGGGGCAGGCGCCCCGGTTGAGGCACGTGGTCCGGATGATCTATCAAAGGTGATCGGGGCCTCCGACCACTTGAGATATGAGGGGACGGCGGGAGTGGTCAAGTTGACCTCCCGCCACGTCTGCTTCTGATGGCGGCATGACTCGTAGGCTACTGACCCGTCAATGATCATCAGACAGTCCTTCGGCTCGGGGAAGGTACTTTCGGGGATACCTTCCCCCTCCTTCGCTGGGGGTTGGGGTGCTTAGGTTGAGGATGAGCGTCGGTGCGGAAGTACCCCTTGAAGAAAGCCTTCATGAGGTTGCAATTCCGTAGAGTGTGCGTCACGGGAGTTGCGTGGTAGGTGCAGACCTTGTCGAGCATCTTTTTGAAGTGGTTGTCGTGGTTGACCGGCTTCTTGGGAGGTCGAGGCGGCCGCTCGGTGATGCCCACGAACTCCTCATCCTGCCGACGGTTCTTCTGCTTCTTGCCGCTCGACCCACTCCCATCCTGGCGGTCAGGACGCCGGTCAGGGCGGTCGTCTTTCTTTCGGTCGGCCTTGGACTTGTCGTTGTCCTTGGCTTGGTCCCGGTTGAAGTTGGCTTGAACAGCCACCTCCCTGGTGGCGAATGTGGGGGCGATGTCAAAAAGGGCGCGTGCCGTCCGAGGGTTTTTACACCCCACCTTGTGGATGAGCGCCTTGGATGTCGTGCCGCAGGTGAAGGCGTTGATGATGTCAGCGTCGCTGACGTCGGGCAGCTCATTTCACTTGCGCGAAAATCGCTGAATGTAGTCTCAGAGGGACTCGCTGGGCTTCTATTTGCAGTTCTTCAGATCCCAGGAGTTACTCGGGCGAGTATAGGTCCCCTAGAAATTGCCGACGAAAGCGTGACGAAGGTCGGCCCAGTCGTGAATGCTGTTCCTCGGAAGGTGTTCGAGCCACCTCCTGGCCGAATCGAACAGGAAGAGCGGCAGATACTGGATGGTGAAGAGGTCGTCGACGCCACCGGCTCGGCACGTGAGGCGATAGTCTCGAGCGAGTGGGCGGGATTTGTCTCGCCAGTGTACCGGATGATGTTGGTTGGAGCGCGGAACTTATCAGGGAAGCCGGCTCTTCGGATGCAGGCCCCGAACGCTCGGGGTCCGACGTTATCGGGGCTGAGGCTCCGAGAGTCGTCGTAGCTGCGCCGTCGTTGACGTCGCTCGGGGGACCGGTCGCGCCAGGAGTTGGAGTAGCGATCACTCCTGGCATGCCTCCGTGCCTCGATGGTGTGACGAGCGTCACGATGCTCCCCCAAGCGGTGGTCGATGTTGCCGACTGGATGGTCGGGGTTTCGAGTCTCAGCCCGTCCGCGGCGATGGCCGCGAGCAGGGCTTCGACGATCGGCACTCGGCCAATAGGAGTTGTGTGCCTTAGAGTCCTGACGAAGAGATAGTTCGGGTTCTTGCAGAGCGAAGGCTGACGCGGAGACGATCGTAAGTCTCTTTGAGAACGGGATTATTGGGTGTGGGAGATTCGTAAAGGACACAGGCCACCGCCGCCAGATTCTGGTATGGTGTATCAAAGGCAGGCGTAGCACCGTCCATGATCTGCTGATAAGCAGTGCGGGCTAGGGCTTGGGCACCACCGCTCGTCGCGGCGACACCCTTACCCTTCGGATCGCCCTCGGTCGCAAGTTTGCGCCGGAGTGCGTCCTCAACCACAGTGAGAGCGCGATGGCGCGAAGAAGGATCGTCATGTGCTGCCTTGCCGGGGGTTTCGTCCTCTGCGGCTTTGGCGTGCAACATGAAGCACTCACGGGAAGGGTCGTGGCCCAACACGCCGTGAGGCGAAGAACGAAGAAGACGGTGACGAGGCGAGCGACGTTTAGGCAAACGCCGCTTTCGCGGGATCTGAAGGTGGCTCGCCGCCGTTGTCGGCGACGAAGTCCAGGCTCCCGAAGCAGAAGGCATGGCCAACAGCGAAAGTGGGTATGTTCTACGATCGACCATCACGAGCGATGGCAACCACGAAATCCCCGAAAAACAGTCGAGAGATGGAGGAATCTCCGACTAAAGCGAAAATCGAAGCCATCAAAACAATGAACGAAAACGTACCAAAAACCCCTTCCTGGCGCGCCAACTGTCGGTGTTTCATACAATGGCACAGTAAATTTATACGATCGGACGGGGGATCGTGCGTTTTCGGAATCGAATGGCCTAGTCTACAAGCGAGACTCAAAGGTTAACCTAGTTCGGGCCGCCTCGAGGTGTAATATCCTACGTCCAGGGACGAGAGATCGGTCGTATGAATCTCAAGAACACGAGAATACAATGCGAAAGAACTCCGGACGGATCCGAGAGTTCTAAGCTCGCGTGGTGGGCGTGGCTTACAAGTGGTAATGTGTGTCTTTTCTCTAAGTATTACCTTTCTCTTCTCTTCCTTTTCTCTATCTCTGTCCTTCTGTTGCTCCTTTCTGCTTGCCTCGCTTTCTCGCTTCTCGGATGCCTCTTTTATTGGGTCGGACCTAGGTTGTCTTGACCAGACTATGGTTGGGGTGACTAGACCATGGTTTGAGCATCTTGCGGCCTACAGAAACGGATGACCCCTTGACAGGTGGGGCCACGGTCTTCAGTGAATCATGCTCTTTGGCGTTCGGGGCAGACGATCGGCACTTTCCGTTTGTACCTTTGTTCACTGAGAGGGAACAAGATTGCTTTACTATTCAGCTTTATTGCTCGGTGGGTTGTTTCTCGTCCAGCCGGGTAGTTGCGGAATCTTCCAGAATGCTTATCTCCTCTGTAGAACTGTACGTCATCAGGAATTTTGAATCGGCGTGATTGTTGGAGTAGTGATTGCTTCGTGGCGGTCAGCGGGCGAGTCTCGACCGCTAGAGTTCCGATCGCTCGGGTCCCGACCCCGGAGCGTTGGGGCAATTGCGCCCGCCTCGGCTTCGGGCCTTGGTGAGCCTTCCCGACCGCTGTGGCCGGGCCGCCTTTGTGAAGTTTTTGGTGGGCCGTTGAGGGATCACGGGCCGCAGGTGGGCCGTGCTGTAGAAGGTGATTCGTAGATACCCGGGGTATACTATCTCGGCATCGTTATTGTTTCCGACTTTCGTATATCCATTTTCAGTTTTTTTGAGAAACGATGACCAGTAGATAGTACTAGAAATTTTTTGTCACCACTTCCAATCCTTCTCTAAAGGAGCTCGACCTGCGGATCCTTTCAAAAATTAATTCGGATCTTATTAAATTTTAGTTCAAAAATAAATAGAAATTTGACCCGATTCTAATCCGATACGGCACTCACTATTTTTAATTCACTCTTTGGCTCATTTTCACCCCCGGGCTTCCCTAATCCTGCCCTACCCTCAAGGGCGATCATGGCTTCGGTGGTATCTTAGCCTATAGTTGGCCATGTGGACCGGGCCAAATGGGCCAGCATGAGGCCCAGCTATTTTGGTTTGGTCCGAGCACAACACGGTGGCCATGTGGGCCGGGCCAGCCCGAGCATGATACATGCCGTGGCACGAGCAATGCCCGATTAAGGCATCCGGACTAGGCACGACGCCCAGCCCACGTAGCCCATCAAGCCCGTCTTGGTAGGCCTGCAGTACTTTTATTTGAATTTTAATGTTAAATATATGTAATTTGACTCATTTATGTTTAAAATTTAATATTTTAAATACTATATAATGAGATTTTTGGAATTTTTCAGGGGTGAAAATTAAATTTATATATCTTCCGACAGGCGACAGCAGACCCGTGTGCAAGTAAGTAATTTCCATTCTGCTATTTCACTTGTTAATTCCTTTATTATATTTCCACGATGGGGTGACAATAGATGCATACAGTGTGGTCTATAAAATGTCCTTGTATAAATGTGCCTAATGTTCTTGTTCTGGACCAATGGTCCAGTATTTTTATATGCCATTGATCACCAATGGTCCAGTGTGCTGGCGGAATGCAGTCCTGATGGATGTGTTTTGTTGCTTAAGTGTATGTGGATGAACTGTTGTTGAGTTCCATCGGGGTGAATAACTCCCAACTGAAATGTCTTCTATCTGTCATTTTCAGATATCGTGTAGATAAGCCCACTTCAGCACCAGTTTTTGCGAAGCTCTAAGGGCAGTATCTGTTGGTGACGGGTTCCTTGAAACTTTGTCCAATGAACTTGAACTATCAGCAGCTGGAAGGGTTAGAATGGGACTTGCTCTTCAAAAAGTATGAACTTGAGCCTGAAAGGTAATTTTTCGAGAAAGAATTTTCCTTGTTCTTGTATTGTCAGCTTCTCTCACTCGGAATGAAAAGTTCTGCTCAAATGTCGAATCCCATTCATGCCAAATGACCATATTCTGGAGATCGCTATGTTTCTTCTCCATACTGAAGGCCTCTCGAAACATACGGACTATTTACTAACATTGTTTGTTTTTAATGTCAAAGAGTTCATTCTATGTTTCTATCCTACTGCACTAATAAGTCAATGCTTACATCCAAAATACTCTTTTTAAATTTCCTGAGTCACCCCACCTTTACCAATGTTTGTTAGCACCTTAGCAGTGTGAATTACAGTGTTACCATAATTTAGACAAAGTGTGGGGATTATGGAGTGCAAGTTGTCTTGTGCAAAGGTTAAATTGGAGCAAGTATTTTGTAAATTTGTTTTTTCTGTAGGTCAACTTGTATTAGCTTAACTTATATTAATATAAGTTGTCATATTTATATTGTAGGAATTGTGTCATGTTTTTTTGTTCATAGTGAAGTGAGAATGCATCATATTGCTTTTCCATATCGAAGAAAACTTGCACCATATTGTACTATCCGCAGCGTAGTATAGACACTCAGAACTAGTATACAATAAAACATATAGCATTGTCGCACGAATAGGTAAGTCTTGTTCGTATACAACATAGTTATACATATAACACGACCCTTGAGCTAGCCTTTATTATTTTAGCTGCAGCTTAACAAGCTAGCTGGGTCGATGGAGTATTTATTATTTTATTTGTTAGGCAACATAGCGTATAGTACTTACTTGTTGTTTTAGATGTGGACATGAGAATTAAGTAGAGGTGGAAAATACAAGATGTGCTAAAAACGAGTAGGAGAGAGATACAGATAGGTATTCGGCATGGAGAAAGCTGTATTAGGAAACAAAGATGTTAAATAAATTACAAAAAATTTGGATGCTGTAGAATAGTAATATGGGACGAAGAGAGTAGTATACGAGTACTATGCTGCTGCGTGATGCGTACGTAGATTTCAGTTACAAGTAGCAGGGCCTCCGGCATCTGTCCCCTTCAGACCCTCGAGGGCAGCATTGAGGACGCGATCGGTCATTGGGGGGGGAATAGAACCCCGGGATGCTCTTGCAGAGGCACTCGATGGCTTTGCTCCGGCTCAGCTTCAACAACTCCTCGCGGAGTTGCGGGCACTCAGGATCCGTCAGGGTGTGGTCGAGGAGCCAGCGGATGGCCGGGGTGGGGCACGCATCATGCTTGTGGGGATGTCCCGGCAACGACGACGCCAGGGCAGAAACCTCGAGCAGGAGCAGCATGGCGACGAACAGGACGACGGTTTAGGCGCGCGAGCGACCTCACGAACACGTGCATCGAGCACCCCACAACTCAGACGCCGGGCCCTCTCCCGAAGAGAGAGTCTGACCCTTTGTACTCATCCACTGATATAAACCACTCCCTGAACGTAAGGTGTTACACCGTTCGAGGTGGCTCAAACAAGGTAAAAAACCCCCATTGAGTCTTCCGTAGACTAGGCCACATCAAATATGAAGGCACACTACCCTCTCGATCGTATTTCGTACTGTGCCGGTGGTCAGAACGCTGACAGTTGGCGCGTCAGGAAGGGGCATTTCTTGGTGTGCGCTCGCTTTGCTTTTTCGATGGCTTCCTTCTTCGTCGTTGTGGGAAACACTTCAGTCTCCCGCCTTCGCTTCGAGGATTTCACGGTCGCCATCACCGAGGATGGCCGGTCGTGGCGCGTCCCCACCTTCGCCTCACGGACAGGCATTTTGCTTCGGGAGCCTGAACTTCATCGCCAACGAAGGCGGCGAGCTTCGCCTTCAGACTTCGCGCAGGAAGCGCGCCACGCGATGCCGGCGGAGCCATGCCATTTTGGGGCATGACCCATCGAGGGAGTGCTTCACTCTCCACGCCCCTAAGGGCAGGGAGCCGGCGACTCCCGGCAACACGCCGGGTGCCAACCTATCTCCGCGCCCCACAGTGGACGCCGTTGATCAGGCTCGGCCACACCCGGGACGAACCGACAGCCCCGAGCCTCGCGGTAAAGCTACAGCCGGACCGAGCGACGCCGCTCGGACCCGAAAACGGTCCACTTAACAGCGGATCGTGGCTGGAGGGCCGCCAACCTTCGGCACTCCACTTGAGAACCTTGCGGCAGCAGCGTGCGTCCTCAACGAGACTGTCGCACCCGAAGATCCAGCGCTAACGGAAGTGTACGACCGTGTGCGCATTTACCTCGATAGCGCGCTTCAGCAACGAGAAGCATCTCTCCGGCCCCAACAGTCAGAGATACGAAGCAACCGTCGATCCCACGATCGGCGAAGCCCGGCGCGCGACAGTTGGGCCGAGGAGTGAAACCCTCGGCACCACGCAGGGTCGGTCCAGCCACGGCTCGGCCCCGACCGCAACGCCCGTGGCACCATCGACGCCCGGCGACAGGCCAGGAGCGAGCTTCGCGCCGAGTTTTGGCGGAGGCTCCCCTTTGACCGCTACTACTGACGCCGCTCCTTCGATTCCAGGAGCCCAAGCCCTGATGGGGTTGGGCCCAGAGCGTTCGGACCGCTCATTCGGCGCGCGGAGTTCCCGCAAAGATTCTGCGCCCCGACTACCATCAGCCGATACAACGGAGAAACGAACCCCGTCCATTGGCTTGAAGACTACCGTCTCTCCTGCAGGGTCAGAGGAGCGGACGACATGTTCTCCATTCTGTATTGCCTCTCTTTCTCACCGACTCGGCCAGGGGATGGTTCGAACACCACCCCGAGGGCTGCATTCAAGACTGGAGTGACTTGCGCCGCATTTTCGTCGGCAACTTCCAGGGAACCTACACGCGCTCAGGTAATTCCTGGGATCTTAAAAACTGCAAGCAGGAGCCCGACGAATCGCTCTGAGTCTACATCCAGCGCTTCTCGCGAAAGCGCAGCGAGTGCCTGACGTCAGCGACGCCGACGTCATCAACGCCTTCACCTGCGGGGTGACGTCCAATGCGCTCGTGAACAAGTTGGGCCGCAGGAACCCTCGGACGGCCCGAGACCTTCTCGAAATCGCCACGACCTTCGCCGCCGGGGAGGAGGCCGTGCAGGCTAACTTTGATCGAAGCCGGGCAAAAGACAAGGAGAGGTCTAGGACCGACCGTCAGGACGATCAACTCTTCGACCGACAAGTCGACCGCCGCAACGAGCGAGGCGGCGGCTGTTCGAGCTGCAGAAAGGGGAAGGGCCGATGCCACGACGACGACTTCGTGGTAGCCGTTGACCGACCGGCCCGACCCCCAGCCCGGAAGCCGACCAATCACGATGGCAACTTTGAGAAGATGCTTGACTGACCCTGTCCCAACCACTCCGTACTTGTCAAGCACATCCTCCAGAATTGCCACTTGGTGAGGAGGTTCTTCAAAAGCGGGTTCCAACCCAACTCCTCGGCTCTTATGGCCGATCCCCGAGCCAAAGGGGCCGAGGACGATGCCGGCGCAGCCTTCCCCGAGCCGAAGGACTGCCTCATGATCTTCGGCGGCCCCGATGCCTATAACGAGTCTCGCCGCCAGCAAAAGAGGACCTGGCGGGAGGTCAACGTGACCGACCCCGCGGTCCCCCGCTATCTCAAGTGGTCCGAGGCCCCCTTCACCTTCGACCGGGCCGACCACACCGACCGTGTTCCGCAACCCAGGCGCCTTCCACTGGTGCTTGACCCCATCGTCAACTTCATATGTCTGACGAAGGTTTTTCTGGATGGAGAGAGCGCCCTCAACATACTCTATGCCGACTCCTTCAGGGCGATGAAGCTGACAGAGGCCGACCTCCGCCCGAGTCACGCTCCGTTTCACGAGGTCGTCCCCGGGGGCTACGCAACGCCCCTCGAGCAAATTACGCTCCTGGTCACATTCGACGACCGAAGCAACTTCCGGACTGAGTCGCTCCCCTTCGAGGCGGCCGACTTCACCGACGCCTACCACGTCATCCTGGGCCGGCCATGCTACGCGAAGTTCATGACCGTCCCCAACTACGTCTACCTGAAGCTGAAGATGCCCGAGCCGAAGGGCGTCATCACTGTCTCGTCGCGCTTCCAGCGCGCCCTCTCATGCGAGCAGGAGAGCTTCGAGATGAGATCTACAAGACCAAGCGGTCGGCCCCGACGCTCGACCCCAAGGCCTCGTCTTCGACCTCCTTCAAGCCCGCCGACGACTCCAAGGAGGTGGCGCTTGACACCACTGACCTCTCCAAGAAGGCTAGGGTCGGAACAGCGCTCTCCCGCGAATACGAAAGCGCGTTCGTCGACTTCCTGACCTGGAATCGAGACGTTTTCACCTAGGCACCCTTGGACGTGCTTGGCATCCCGAGAGAAATCACCGAGCACTCACTCGATATCCTAACGGGCTCTCGGCCCGTCAAGCAACGACTCCAGTGTTTCGACGATGAGAAGCGCCGAGCCATCGGGGAAGAATTGACGAAGCTCCTAGATGTTAAGTTCATTCAAGAGGTCTACCACCCCGAGTGGCTGACCAACCCTGTGATGGTTAAAAAGAAGACCGGACAATGGAGGATGTGCGTTGACTATACGAGTCTCAACAAGGCCTGCCCGAAGGACTCCTTTTCTCTCCCGCGCATCGACCAAGTGGTGGACTCCACCGTCGGGTGTGAAACCCTCAGCTTCCTTGACGCGTACTCCGGATATCATCAGATTTCCATGCACGAGTCCGACCGATCGGCCACGTCCTTCATCACGCCCTTCGGATCCTTTTGCTACGTCACGATGCCGTTCGGGCTCAAGAATGCCGGCGCCACGTACCAGCGTTGCATGCAGAAGTGTTTTCACGACCAGCTGGGTTGGAATCTGGAGGTCCACGTCGACAACATCATCATCAAGACTCGGCGGGCCTCCGACCTCATCCAAGATCTGTAGGAAACGTTCGCGAACCTCCGGCGCTATCGGATCAAGCTGAACCCCGAGAAATGCGTTTTTGAGGTACCCTCGGGCAAACTGCTTGGTTTCGTCATCTCCGAGCGAGGGATTGAAGCGAACCCCGACAAAATTTCCGCCATCCTCAACCTCGGGCCCATCAACAACATCAAGGGCGTCCAGAGGCTAACTGGGTGCTTGACGGCCCTCAGTCGCTTCATCTCGAGGCTCGAGGAGAAAGCAATGCCTTTCTAACGACTGCTATGAAAGACAGAGGCTTCGCCTGGACCGCCGAGGCCCAGGAAGCCTTCGAACGGCTAAAGACCCTGCTATCATCGCCTCCGATCCTCACGTCCTCGACCCTGAGAGAGCCGCTCCTCCTCTATATTGCGGCGACTTTCAAAGTCGTCTGCACCGTCCTCGTCATCGTACGGAGCGAAGAAGGTCGGGCTCTACCTGTTCAGCGGCCTCTCTACTTCATCAGCGACGTGCTGGTTGACGCCAAGACTCGGTACGCCCAGGTGGAGAAGCTGATCTTCGCCGTACTCATCACGAGCCGCAAGCTACGACACTACTTCACGAGCCACTCCGTCCAAGTGATCACCGGCTTTTCACTCGGGGAGATCGTCAGCGGCAAAGACACGGTCAGACGCATAGCCACGTGGGCCATGGAGCTCATGGGGCTCGGCGTCGCCTTCGTCCCTCGGCAGGCCATTAAGTCCCAGACCTTGCCCGACTTCGCCGCCGAATGGACCGAGGCTCAGGAACCTTCGACCCTCGGCAGGATCGAGTACTGGACGGTGTACTTCGATGGGTCCTGCATGCTCAAGGGCGCGGGGGCTGGGGTCGTCCTAATCTCCCTGAGGGGAGACAAATTTCGCTATGTACTGCAGTTACAGTTTCGCGCCTCCAACAATGTGGTCGAGTACGAGGCCTTGCTCCACGGCCTACGAATGGCAATCACCCTCGGCGTCCAACGACTCCGAGTTGGTCGTCAACCAATCATGAAGACCTCTAGCTGCCTAGACCGCTGGATGATGACCTAATGTCAAGAGGTCCGCAAACTCGAAGACAAGTTCGATGGGCTCGAACTCCATCACATTCTACGTCAGGACAACGAGGCCGTCGACGCCCTCGCCAACATGGGCTCAGAGCATGAGCCGGTCCCCGACGGCGTTTTTTTCGAGGTCCTCACCAAGCCTTCCATCAAGATCAAGGAAGACCTGCCCGCCGAGGGCACGAGCAGCGAGCCGACCCTGGATCCATGGGCGGAGGTAATGGCTGTCGCCCTCGACTGGTCCCACGATGTCTTCACGTACCTTCAAGACGGCACTCTTTCGGCCGACGTTAACAAAGCCAGAAGGGTCGCGCGCCAAGCCAAAGCCTACGTCATCTTAGACGGCGAGCTCTACAAACGAAGCACGAGTGACGTACTGCAGCGCTGCGTCCCTCGGGAGGAAGGCATGCACCTGCTCGACGACATTCACTCGGGCGTTTGCGGTCATCACGCTGGCCCAAGGACTCTGGTCGGCAAAGCCTTCCGTCAAGGCTTCTATTGGCCGACGGTAGTAGCCGACGCTGAAAAACTCGTTCAAACTTGCCAAGGTTGCCAGAGCCGGTTCCCGACCCACCGGCCGCGGACCCATCTGCCGGTGTCGTCGGAGTGGCGGCCAATCGCGTCATTGCCACCGACGCCGGAGCCCTAGTTACGAAGGAGTTCAGCTACTGTCGAAGCTAAAAGCAAAAGTAAAAGGGAGTCACCGAAGACTTACCTTGCCGACCGACGCTGAATCCTGATGATTGGGCGTCGCAGGGGCCGGCTCACCCTCGGAGGATGGGCCGCCACCGCCTGTGCTGGCTCCGTCACGGCTGCCTCGGCCGCCCGAGGCGGGAAGTCGACTGGGCTCCCAGAGCTGACAGTCACCGCCTCCAAGGGATCGACCCTCGTCCTCTTTGACGCCGACACCTGCTCCGGCCCCTGCTCCTGCTCCCGTTCGTCAGACAAGGAGCTAAGACCCTCGAAGGGGTCGGAATGTTCGGCCGCTGCCCCTGTGGTCGCCTGCGCCAGACCGACCGCGCTCTGGGCCGCCGTCGAGCCGCCCTCGACTCTGAGAGCACGGGACGACCCCACTGCCGGCTTCGCAACCGGAACAGCGGGCCCTGAGCCACTGGACAAGTAGTCCAGAAACTCAGACTTCACCTTCCTCTTCCCGTCGGCCCTCCTCCTCGGCCTCGGTGCTGCCGCGGGACTTGACCTAGCTCTCGGCGGCGGTGGAGCTAGTCCCGGCTTCGGTCACGACCGTGGCCCCCGGCAGACCCTGAAAGTAGTCAACGATTAACACAATACGATGATAACAACGCTACGACATTAAGTTTCTACACTCACCAGCTGACGGTGATCCTTGTCGAGGGGACGAGGCCCCTGGTTGAGGCTGCCCTTCGCGTCTTTGAAGACCGTCACGGTTCGGGCGAGGACGCCCCTCTCCGAGAGCGGCTGGCCGCGTACCTCGCAGGTCTCGTCGTCCGGCCCCTCGTACTCGCCCATGCTATGCACCCGACGGCACAGCGGCATGAGCTGACGCCGCATGGCGACGGCAAAGACCGTCGTCTCGGTCAGGCCTTGATCCCGCAGACGCCGGATCGCTTCCAGCTGCGGTCGGATCGTCTCCACCTCCGCAGCCGAAAGCCTCGACTTCCAAGACCCGGTCACCTCGGGCACCAAGTCTTCGAAGGCCAGGAGCTGTGGGTCGGCGTTGTCGATGTAGAATCAGAACTTCCTCCAGCCCTTCAGTGAGGTCTTCAGGTCGACCTCGATGTACTCCTAAGACTCTCTAGTCCGGAGCATGATGCTAACACCGCCGACGCGCTTCTCGACCCCGGTCTCTTCGACGTCTCAAGACTGGCGAGGAAGAAGTATCTTTACAATAGAAGACTGGGCCGGATGCCCAGGTACGCCTCACATAACATTGCAAAGATGGAGGCGTGGAGGACCCCGTTCGCCGCGAGCTGATGATGCCGAGCGCCGTATTGGTTGAGGACGCTCCGGAAAAAGCTGGAAACCAGCAGTCCTAGCCCACGCTCGTGGTAGGCCAAGAAACTGACGATCTTCCCTGGCGGCGGCGCGGGCACGGTGTGGTCGGAGCCGCCCAGCCAACCGGCCGACTCTTTCGGCGGAAGCATCGTGACGCTCCACTTCGCGAGCAGGGTGTCGTCAACGGTCGAGGGCTCCCACTCCGGCATCGCGAAGATGGAGACGAAGACGTGGGAAGGACGCGAACGAGGACGGCGGCGATCGCCGGACTTAACACTGCGAAGGCGGAGGGCGGACGTGACGAGCTCTCGCGCGCGATGGAAGCTTGAAGACGAAGCAAGGAGGCTGGGTAAAAACACAAAGTTACCGCGTCCCTCCTTTTAAACGGCCCGCGCAATTACTGCGCCGCCCACGATCGATCGTGGGGAGTAACTGCGTGGTCGTGGGTGCGCGCCTCGAGGCGCCCCAAACCGTTCGTACCTGACCCGCTGACGAGTGGGCCCGAGCCGCGCCTCGCCGCGGCTGGGGCGCCAACGTCAACCTGACGCGACGGTT
>BCLF01000052.1:1980078-1994856 GCA_001602275.1 Zoysia japonica | reverse complement strand
GCCGGTATGATCGCATCCGACATACAACACCTTCTTATTCTATTTAGTCTGCACTCTCACGTTGGCTCATTGTCTCCCGCACGCTCTTGGGAGCATCAGTATTTATTAAAACAGTACTAAAAATAAGATGAACAAAATAGAAAAGGACTAAAACAAATAAATTGAAAACAAAATAACTTTAAAAAATAAATTAAATAAAAATCCACAGAAAAAAGGGATGCAACACGAGGACTTCCCAGGAGGTCACCCATCCTAGTACTATTCTCGCCAAGCACGCTTAACTTCGGAGTTCTGATGGGATCCGGTGCTTTAGTGCTGGTATGATCTTATCCGACATACAACACCTTCTTATTCTATTTAGTCTCCACTCTCACATTGGCTCATTATCTCGCGCACGCTCTTTGGAGCATCAGAAATTATTAAAACAGTACTAAAAACAAAGACGAACAAAAAAGAAAACGACTACAATAAATAAATTGGAAATAAAATAACTTCAAAAAATAAATTTAATTAAAATTCACAGGAAAAAAGGGATGCAACACGAGGACTTCCATGGAGGTCACTCATCCTAGTACTACTCTCGCCCAAGCACGCTTAACTTCGGAGTTCTGATGGGATCCGATGCTTTAGTGCAGGTATGATCGCATCCGACATACAACACCTTCTTATTCTATTTAGTCTCCACTCTGACGTTGGCTCATTGTCTCGCGCACGCTCTTTGGAGCAATCTTAATTATTAAAATAGTACTAAAAATAAAGATGAACAAAATAGAAAACGACTGAAACAAATAAATTCAAAATAAAATCACTTTAAAAAATTTATTAAATAAAAATCCACAGAAAAAAGGGATGCAACACGAGGACTTCCCAGGAGGTCACCCATCCTAGTACTACTCTCGCCCAAGCACGGTTAACTTCGGAGTACTGATGGGATCCGGCGCTTTAGCGTCGGTATGATCGCATCCGACATACAACACCTTCTTATTCTATTTAGTCTGCACTCTCACGTTGGCTCATTGTCTCGCGCGCGCTCTTTGGAGCATCAGTATTTATTAAAACAGTACTAAAAATAAGATGAACAAAATAGAAAAGGACTAAAACAAATAAATTGAAAACAAAATAACTTTAAAAAATAAATTAAATAAAAATCCACAGAAAAAGGGATGCAACACGAGGACTTCCCAGGAGGTCACCCATCCTAGTACTCCTCTTGCCAAGCACGCTTAACTTCGGAGTTTTGATGGGATCCGGTGCTTTAGTGCTGGTATGATCTTATCCGACATACAACACCTTCTTATTCTATTTAGTCTCCACTCTCACATTGGCTCATTGTCTCGCGCACGCTCTTTGGAGCATCAGAAATTATTAAAACAGTACTAAAAACAAAGACGAACAAAAAAGAAAACGACTACAATAAATAAATTGGAAATAAAATAACTTCAAAAAATAAATTTAATTAAAATTCACAGGAAAAAAGGGATGCAACACGAGGACTTCCATGGAGGTCACTTATCCTAGTACTACTCTCGCCCAAGCACGCTTAACTTCGGAGTTCTGATGGGATCCGATGCTTTAGTGCAGGTATGATCGCATCCGAGATACAACACCTTCTTATTCTATTTAGTCTCCACTCTGACGTTGGCTCATTGTCTCGCGCACGCTCTTTGGAGCAATCTTAATTATTAAAAGAGTACTAAAAATAAAGATGAACAAAATAGAAAAGGACTGAAACAAATAAATTGAAAACAAAATAACTTTAAAAAATAAATTAAATAAAAATACACAGAAAAAAGGGATGCAACACGAGGACTTCCCAGGAGGTCACCCATCCTAGTACTACTCTCGCCAAGCACGCTTAACTTCGGAGTTCTGATGGGATCCGGTGCTTTAGTGCTGGTATAATCTTATCCGACATACAACACCTTCTTATTCTATTTAGTCTCCACTCTCACATTGGCTCATTGTCTCGCGCACGCTCTTTGGAGCATCAGAAATTATTAAAACAGTGCTAAAAACAAAGACGAACAAAAAAGAAAACGTCTACAATAAATAAATTGGAAATAAAATAACTTCAAAAAATAAATTTAATTAAAATTCACAGGAAAAAAGGGATGCAACACGAGGACTTCCATGGACGTCACTCATCCTAGTACTACTCTCGCCCAAGCACGCTTAACTTCGGAGTTCTGCTGGGATCCTATGCTTTAGTGCTGGTATGATCGCATCCGACATACAACACCTTCTTATTCTATTTAGTCTCCACTTTGACGTTGGCTCATTGTCTCGCGCACGCTCTTTGGAGCAATCTTAATTATTAAAATAGTACTAAAAATAAAGATGAACAAAATAGAAAATGACTGAAACAAATAAATTCAAAACAAAATCACTTTAAAAAATAAATTAAAAAAAATCCATAGAAAAAAGGGATGCAACACGGGGACTTCTCTGCAGGTCACCCATCCTAGTACTACTCTCGCCCAAGCACGGTTAACTTCGGAGTACTGATGGGATCCGGCGCTTTAGCGCCGGTATGATCGCATCCGACATACAACACCTTCTTATTCTATTTAGTCTGCACTCTCACGTTGGCTCATTGTCTCGCGCGCGTTCTTTGGAATATAGTAACAATTAAAACAGTACTAAAAATAAAGATGAACAAAATAGAAAACAACTAAAACAAATAACTTCAAAACAAAATCACTTTAAAAAATAAATTACATTAAAATCTACAGAAAAAAGGGATGCAACACGGGGACTTCCCTAGAGGTCACCCATCCTAGTACTACTCTCGCCCAAGCACGCTTAACTTCGGAGTACTGATGGGATCCGGGGCTTTAGCGCCCGTATGATCGCATCCGACATACAACTCCTTCTTATTCTATTTAGTCTGCACTCTCACGTTAGTTCATTGTCTCGCGCACGCTCTTTGGAGCTTCAGTAATTATTAAAATAGTACTAAGAATAAAGATGAACAAAATAGAAAACGACTAAAACAAATAAATTGAAAACAAAATAACTTTAAAAAATAAATTAAATAAAAATCCACAAAAAAAAGAGATGCAACACGAGGACTTTCCAGGACGTGACCCATCCTAGTACTACTCTCGCCAAGCACGCTTAACTTCGGAGTTCTGATGGGATCCGGTGCTTTAGTGCTGGTATGATCTTATCCGACATACAACACCTTCTTATTCTATTTAGTCTCCACTCTCACATTGGCTCATTGTCTCGCGCACGCTCTTTGGAGCATCAGAAATTATTAAAACAGTACTAAAAACAAAGACGAACAAAAAAGAAAACGACTACAATAAATAAATTGGAAATAAAATAACTTCAAAAAATAAATTTAATTAAAATTCACAGTAATTATTAAAACAGAACTAAAAATAAAAATAAATTAAATAGAAAAGGACAAAAAAATAAAATGGAAATAAAATTACTTAAAAAATAAATTAAATAAAAATCCACAGAATAAAAGAGACGCAACACAAGGACTTCCAACGTAGTACTACTCTCACCCGAGCACGCTTAACTTCAGAGTTTTGTTAGGATCCGGTGCTTTAGTGCTGCTATGATCGCTTCTGATATACAACACCTTCATGTTCTATTTAGTCTGCACTCTCACGTTGGCTCATTGTCTCTCGCACGCTCTGTGGAGCATCAGTAATTATTAAAATAGTACTAATAATAAAGAAGAATTAAATAGAAAAAACTAAAATAAATAAATTGGAAATAAAATAACATAAAAAATAAATTCAGTAACAATCCACAAAAAAAAAGAGATGTAACATGAGGACTACCTAGGAGGTCACCCATCCTAGTACTACTCACGCCCAAGCTCGCTTAACTTCGGAGTTCTTAGAGGATCTAGTATTTTAGTGCGGGTATGATCACATCTGACATACAACACCTTCTTATTCTATTTTATCTGCAGTCTCACGTTGGCTCAATGTCTCACGCACGCTTTTTGTAGCATCAGTAATTATTAAAACAGTACTAAAAATAAAGACAAGTTAAATAGAAAACGACTAAAATAAATAAATTTGAAATAAAATAACATCAAAAAATAAATTTAATAAAAATTCACGAGAAAAAAAGATGCAACACGAGTTCTCAGGAGGTCACCCCTCCTAGTACTTACTCTCGCCCAAGCATGCTTAACTTTGGAGTTCTGATGGGATCCGATGCTTTAGTGCTGGTGTAATCGCATCCGACATACAACACCTTCTTCTTCTATTTAGTCTGCACTCTCACGTTGGCTCATTGTTTCCCACACACTCAATGGAGCATCAGTAATTATTAAAACAGTACTACAAATAAAGATGAATTAAATGGAAAATGACTAAAAAAATAAATTGGAAATAATCTAACTTAAAAAAATTAAATAAAAATTCACAGAAAAAAAAAGAGATGCAACACGAAAACATCCCAGAAGGTCACCCATCCTAGTACTACTCTCATCCGAGCACGCTTAACTTCGAAGTTCTGATAGGATCCGATGCTTTAATGTGCTATGATCGCATCTGACATATATCACCTTCTTATTCTATTTAGTCTGCACTCTCACGTTGGCTCATTGTCTCATGCACGCTCTGTGGAGCATTAGTAATTATTAAAACAGTATTAAAAATAAAGATGAATTAAATAGAAAAAAATTAAAAAAATAAATTGAAAATAAAATAACTTCAAAAATAAATTAAATAAAAATCCGCAGAAAAAATGGGATGCGACACGAGGGGTTCAAGGAGGTCACCTATCTTAAGTACTACTCTTGCTTAAGCACGCTTAACTTTAAAGTTCTGATGAGATCCAATGCTTTAATGCTGCTACGATTGCATTCAACATACAACACCTTCTTGTTCTTTTTAGTCTGCACTCTTACATTGGCTCGTTGTCTAACGCACGCTCTGTGGAGCATCAGTAATTATTAAAACAAGACTAAAAATAAAAATAAATTAAATAGAAAAAACTAATATAAATAAATTGAAAGTAAAATAACTCAAAAAATAAATTAAATAAAAATCCAAAGGAAAATTATGTTATTAGATTAATTATGAAATATATTTGCATAATATGTAACTCTTAGAAGTATTTAATTTTTAAGATTGTTTGTCAAATAAAATTAACTGACCAAACTCAGAATTACTTATATTTTGAAATAGAGAGTAAGTAATAACAATCATAAGATTATAATGATGTAGGTCAAAAACACGAGGCCGCAAATCGCATAGCTCTCTCCTAAAAAAATCAACATGTTCAAGATGTCCTCTCAGCAATCAAAAACATTAAAATTGCGATCCAACATAGGAAGAACTCCAAAACCATATATCTTATTCATAATATTACCACATACAGTTTTACTATCGAGAAAATCTATAATCTTCCTTTTCAATAATATACATCCTCTGTGCACAAGAGATAAATAATGATGCACAAAGCTAAAAGGAAAACACAAAAAAACAGAGCCTTCACACTCTTGGTGACTCATTTCTGTGTACAACTACTATCCACCCCAAGAGTCCTGTAAATGCTGCAGGTCACAATATCTGTGATTCTCCAGGCAGACTTAATGTCTCACCCAGGGATCTGGAGTCACCATGGTTCACTTGTATCCGTATGTGAAAATTAATCTCCTTTTGGTACCTACAAGCAATCTACTACCCAGAATATTATAAACAGGGTACCACTTGTCACGCCATTTTACTTTGAATTTGCCTGTGCACATGCACAAGGAATTCAACGTAAGAAAACACGCCAGGGGCCTTGTCCTCTATCAAAAATGTGCGGAAGAAATCTCCTGCGAAGTAGACATTCAATTGGTGAAAAGCACTACTTTGTGGTCCATAGCAGCAAAAACCATTAACAAAGTCCAGGGTACTAACCAGATGGTTCGCCCCTTCTGCATAGCCGTAACCTGCAACAAAATTTCAAAGCATCAGTATCTGGCCCAAAAAAAAAACTGTTCAATTAATACTAGAAAAAGTGTTCCACTAACCTCAAGTAAGAGCATCTCTGCCGCCTTATTTCATTTACAACTTCATTAACTTTCTTTGAAAGTTCATTGTCAAATTGCTCCAATACCAACTGCAAGCAAATCATTTGTTGGGTCCATCAGCACAAATAAAGAAATGTGGTGCATTCTCAAAACTAGTGGAGACATCAGTAGCCCCTTAGTTCTAGACATGCAATACTGTGACGAATCTATTACTTCAAAGATGAGATACCATAAATAGACTTGCCTGGACTGGTAATGCAGCCACCGATGAGACACCAAACATTTGTTCCAGGGTGGCTGGGTTTACCATATTTCCTACATAAATTAGACCATCCTCTCCATTTTCCAATAAGTAAATCCCATCCTCATTCACATTTTCACTATTAAGCATAAGGGGACTGGGAACAAGGGAATCGTCATCATCCTGAAAATGGTATGCAACAATTCAAATAAGTTTTGCCTCAAAGGAAATACAATGGCTTAATTAGCAGAGCAGCTCATACCCTTGTTGTAAGATCATGGATTGGAATCAATCTAGGGAACACCAATGGAACAGCTAGTACTACAGAAATTGAGGAGACAAGAGACACCCAATATGAACGATCATCTAATCGACAATCATTTCTCAAGCCTATACTCTTGACCAAAGCTGAAAAAGAAAGTGAAAATGTTCATTTAGTCAATGCACGTGAAATAAGCAAAATAGAACACAATTAATGAGCACAAGTTCATACCTAAAGTATACAAGGGCAGGAGTTTGAGAGCCTCTGGGAGTATCAACTGACCGGATGAGGTTACAGATGCACAGTTCTTACGGTAGGATTGAAGAATACTTATGCATGTATTTGTTGTTTCCTCCCGTATACGAGGCAGTGGAGATGTCTGAATTCCATTAGCAGCTGGATGATACAGGAATGTCAGTTTCTTCCAGATATTTCAGGGTTGACATGAAAAAATCAGTTCATGGTAGTTTTCTCACAATATTCATTACAAGCTTAGTAATTACAAAATCAGAAAAAAGTAATAACTACAGTTAAATGAAAAGGATCATCACTGCTTTACCTTGCTTCAGGAAGCATGCAAATTGTGTCTCCAAATCAGCATAACGGAAAAGATTGCTAAGTATACTTGTGCATGAGAGTGACAAGTTTATAACTCGGATTCTTCTTTGCCCATACACAGTAGAGTAGAGAAGTGCACACTGACAAATGCCACAAACAGTATGTTAAGAATTTTATTATTCAAATGATGAGATAAATTGAACCATTTGAGCTCTTAATCCATCATAAATTCAGTACACGTGTTTGTTGAGTTGTATAAATGTAACATCAGCACTGACATGAACCTCAATCCAGCAGGTTCTAGTCTAATCCATTACCTGGAAGCCACATTCTACATTTTCCTGTAACTTGTCATCGTGCTTAAATGTGACCATTACAGTTTTGTCAGAATCAATCTGCACCATAAGAATATCTTAAGAATATAGAATGGTGAAATAAAAAACGTACTAATGTAAAACTACAACGTAATTTAATTTACTGACCGCAGGAAGATCAATGTCAGTAGGAACACGCTTGCAGAAATTGCCAAAATAGTCCTGAACTTGGAGGCCCTGTTCGCAGATTAGGACAAAAATAAGTCGCAATCAAACATTAATGCACAGATAATTATCTGACATTAAACCTACCTGACTGCATCTGACACGCATAACAGCCTCAAAACCCTGAGGTCTACTGATATTCCATCGGAGATCATTGAAGAGCTTGGCTGGATCTGAAAGAGCAGAAAATGGGTAGTAGTAGTACACCTGCAAAGAAAATTAAAATTAAAAGAAAGTCAGATACAATCACAATAAAAGTTTGCTTAACAACATCTGGTGCCGGGAGGAAAGACGCAGAGAGAACCAAAGCTGCAAGCCCCTTATAAGCCATATTTTTTTTGTCAAATATTTCTTAAAACTCCTAAGCTAGTTTTAAGTGTATTTCAGGTGTATGCATCCAGAGAAAGGCAACATGCCTCCTTTTACCTGGAGTGGTTGGTTTGCCTGGTATAAATGTTGACAGTACTTAATAAATGGAAAAGAAAAACAAGCATGCCCTAAAAGTCTTGAGCATCACATATTCACAATCTAAAAAGCCAACACAATAATTTATGGTCACTGGATTGAACCATGGATATAAAACAGAGAATGAAGAATGCTACAAGTACAAGATACTTCACTGTCATGAAATAAAAGTATATTTTGAATGCCCAATATCTGTCATTGGCCACTTTGGAGCTATTAATGCTTACAAGCAATAGGGAGAAAACATACCCGGCCACCTGTAGTCCGAGGCACAACTGATATTGAAGCAATATCAACATAGGATTGTGTGGTGAGGAATACATCCACACAAACCTGAAAGTGGGGACAAAACAACCATATGTCATGGTGGCATGCTAATTGCTAAACAAAAAAAAAAATACTGCAACATGATTATACCTGGTACTCAGCAAATTCTAGAGCCATTGTCTTGAGAGTATTGTCAGCAGGCTGCAGAAGTTTATGAGCTTCCTGTGAATCATATAAAGTTACCACAGTCAGTACGTCAACTGTGACATTTTTCTGACATTAGGAAGATGTGCCGTTGATAAAACAAAGATATGGAAATAAATCTTATTTGTAAAATACAAAAGTGAAGGTAAAATAACGTTATCACAAATCACTACCTTATCACCAGTTGAAACATTCGCTCTACCTTCAGCTTCCCTAGCAGATAAAGAACCAAGCCCAAGTGATGGCAGCACTGCAGTGATAAACATTGTAAACAAAAGAACAGCATTTGAGTTTCAGAAACAAAAAGGCAAGGAACACCAATTCAGCAAGCACACAACAGAAACCATAGAACAGTCTACATAAATACATCTTAGACTCTCACTTCTCACTATTTCAGAAATTGTACCTGATTGGAAAACAAGAAGTTTTCCCCCAGTAGCTTTCATTGCCAAAAAAGCAGCCTGCAGAAAATAAAATAATAAGATCAAGCTTATCCATTCAACCATGAAAGAAAATGTCAGAAAACTAGTTACTTTATTTTATTGGTCATCAAGATCACATGCAGAATGGAAATAGAATATAGCACATAAAAGGTAAAACTAGTACCTTCATAGCTGCCCCAAAAGCAGAATCAGCAACCCTGTTATTCTCAAACATGTTTGGTATGCTTTCCAGCAACTGCTCCAAATTCTCCCGACACTAAAGCCACAAAAGAAAAGTTGAAAAATGGTAAAAAAAATTCTCTTAAACCTTTATGGAAAATGGAATAAAAATATCACTGATCATCTGCTCAGATACAAACCTCGGAAACTGGGAGAATGAGATCCGTCTGGAGCGGTGTATATACATCTTGAACGTCTGGAACGATAAGCATCAAAGGCTAAAAGAGAAATAAGGGGAAAGAAAGTTACATAGATGATTCACATATATAAGATCCATACAGTAGTATACTGCAAAAGGAAACAATATATGACACAATAGACATGGAATATAATTTCTTTAAATATCAAGTTACTGGTCCCTACATGTAAAAAGGATCATTCCGAGGAAAAATTAGCATTCCCACTAAAGAATAAGAGTATGGTTGCTGTGCCTGCAACATTGCTGGGCTAGATCTTTTGTGGCTCCAAATAAAATGTTTCTAACCAAATAGTATGTCCAAAACTAGAAATGGAAAGTTTTTTTACAAAATCCACACCAATGCCAAAAATAATCTATGTTGAGCAAATTCCTTATTCGCCCTCGAAAATTTATCCATTCCCTTATTCACCCTCAAAAATTTTCAATTCCCTTATTCGCCCTTATTCTTAATTTTTCTTCCCTAATTCGCCCCCAACAGATATATAATAACAGATTTTGTCCATCTAAGTTGAAAAAGACCAAAATGCCACTGAAACTAAGGGAAGTAAAATTTGATATTCTTAAACATGTATGTGACTACATCGAACATAACAAAAAATTATTATTTTTTTGTTATTAAAACATACTTGTTTAAGAATATCAAATTTTACTTCCTTAGTTTCAGAGGTATTTTGGTCTTTTTCAACTTAGATGGACAAAAAAATCTATTATTATATAACAGTTAGGGCGAATTAGGGAAGAAAAATTAAGAATGAGGGCAAATAAGGGAATGGATAAAGTTTCGAGGGCAAATAAACAATTTACTGATCTATGTTCTAATGCTGGCGACAACTAAACAGAGAATACAACATAAAGGGCAACTCAGGTACGACATACCTGCTGCTGAGCACGTTTCAGACTGTAGAAGTGAATAGCAGAATCAAATGTGGCAATTCCAACCATTGTCCGAGGACCTTCCTAAAAAGGCAGGAGCAAAATCAGTGTTGCAAAATTAATAACCTTTTGCAATATGATTATTCCATCGAGTCAAAATCAATACTATTACAGAGAGAGCGCGGTTACACTTTGATATCTGGGCAATAATGTATTATATACATTTAAAGTTTAAACAGATATGAACTCCTAATATGTTTTTATCTAAGTAATACTAAAACATCAAAAATGGTAACCCCTTCTTGTTCTTGATCAGTCACTTTGCCATTATGGAGTTGTCAGGTATCAACACAGTTATAGTCCCTAGAATAGCATATAACATCGAGATGATTGAACTAAAAGATGCATTGTGTACCCTTTTGATTTTTTTAGATAATGGTAAAAAAAATTATCGGCTTTGAATTTTATCGAAGCTACAGCCAAGCACACACTTTTGATAACACTAAAAAAGAACAAAGTCAGAACTGATGCGGTTACTGTACAATATCATTTCATGAGAACTACATCGTTGACTTGGACATTGTAAAAGTTATGTTCATAAACAAAAACTTACGAGAAACTGAAAAGCAATAAATTTTTTGTTGCCGATTGTGATGAAATTTAATTTTTCTACAGTGGTGGACTAGCGGATCAATTCTCTCGTGGCAGCTAGTTAGTTATAAACACAGTTAATAAACTGCCATATACTATAGTTTTAACTATAGTTATTAAAACTTGACTTGAAACAGACTAACAAAAATTAACAGAAATTACCAGCAGATCTGAAATAGCCTGGGTGATAGCACTGCAAGCTGCAGCAGTGGAACCAGTTTGAATCGCATTCATGGAGACATCAATAAGGAAGAAATACACAGCTGGCATTGGATCACGAACCTGAAAGAATATAATGAATAAGATTCCACATACAAAAGATCAATTAGGACCCACGGCAGTGCAGATATCACAAGGGAATTCACAAGCTAAATAGGCACAAACCATAAATTCTTTTGTAGCCACAAATTCAACTGTTCCTCTACATAATTCAGGCCTGTCATCAGCATCACGACGCCTACCATCAGGTCCTAAGTTGCACATGTAGTCCCTAGGAGTATCATTGAAGAATCCTGAAGGGTTGATGCACTATACAGTAAATTCTATGGATATGATATGCTTAATAACTAAAAAGATAATTGTTGACAGAATAGATAAATATGAAAGCAAAACTAGAAAGATAACATGGCAGCCGGACAAATAAATGTACTCAGGAGATGATTATATATAGATTATAAATGCATTCACTACAGAGGAGCATTGGCGCCAAGGTAAAGCTGTTGCCTCGTGACCATGAGGTCATGGGTTCAAGTTCTAGAAATAGCTCCTGCAGAAATGCAGGGAAAAGTCATGAATAAAAGACCCAAAGTGGTCAGGCCCTTCCCTGGACCTGCACGAGCTGGAGCTATGTGCACCAGGCTGCCTTTTTATATAAATATATTCTCTAGGGTTAAACACAAGTATGATGATAGACTGATAATCTCAAATAGGCCAATCCACAGAATGCTAAATGTTAGAGTCTTTTAAAGTGGACTGCAGCAAAAATCTAAACTAACTGCAGAACTGCAGCAAACATTGATCTATAAAAGGACTCAGAATAATGCATCTTAAGCTCGTACCACATAAGTTACAGATGAAACGCCTCCCTTGATCAATGAATCTCATGAAAGGATTTATGTATGCTTTGCAGCGGGAGCATCGAATGGGTCCAACATCACCAAAATCGACAAGCTAAAATATGACACAATAGGTTAGCTTCAACATTAGAAACAAAAAAGAAAATTTATGGGAGATTACATAATGAACAGAATTATAATTAAACTACAGCAAATTTGGTGTGTTGGTATGGTAATTCAGCATTACAGCTTTTAGAATTAAGATTGCAGTTCAATTAAACTTAAGAGAAATCAGCAATTAGTCTTAAGAAAAGTATGGAATCAAACATTTAAATACATAAACAGAATGATGACCAAGAATGTTATTACAGCTCTTTCTTTCTGACTTTGTACAGGTTGATTAGTATGTTTATAAAGCTGCATACATTTTTGTGTTTATAGGTTGGACTACTTGAGATGAAATTTACCAAACTGTGGTAGCATTCAAATTAAATCATGGGATCCGATATCAAGACCAAAATTGATGAACATCGACAGTAGTCCCGAGTCGTCCTGCTCCACAGTACTCGGTGCATGTATACTAAATACATGTCAATTAGCTACTCCCTCCATCCCAAGATAATTTTACATTTGGGTTCCATGCCATCTAGCTTTGACCAATGATTTCTATAGATTCAATGAGGTTTAAAAATATGATAATTGTACTTTTAAATTCGTCATAAGAAATCTCGTAATATATGTATTTTAGATTATTATAATTGATTAGATTTACAGAAATCCTTGATCAAAGATAGGTTTAACTAAACCTAGATGTAAACTTATGGTGGGGAAGAGGTAGTATTAGTCAATCAGTTGACAAGGAATAGGTTCATTTCATACAGACTCAGGGATTAATTGTTTACATGGGCCTCACTTAAGCCAACAATAACAATACTTTCTTGCAAAGTAATCTAAGATAGAGGATTGGAATACAAACAAACCATTGCACAACAACTAATCTGAAGCACATAGTGAACCACAGTACTTTGATTGAATTCAAGAATAAATTCTTGCAGAATGTCATTTTTAATTAAGAGATCCAGTTATGTGTATATTGAGTCAACTAAATTATTAAAGTATCGCAAGTTGCGCTACAGTGACATTATCATCCCTAAGTGCCGGATTTCATTCATCTTACAGCTTAGTTGAAGAGATTGTAAGTTGCCAAATATCAATATGTCATTTATTTCAAAAGATTGTGGAACATATGTCCAAACGAAGCATGTTTCTAGGTTCAAGAAGTGATCAAAATGTACCTGAATAGGTTCCTCAGATGGGTGAGGAAGAGAAAATGGTTGAACCATCAGAGCTAATGGCATGCCAGACATTGTCAAGAGATCACCTGTACAAGGTATCTGATAAAAAAATATATTAGCAGCAGACTAGAGAGAAACAAACATTGCATAAACGTATATGAAATTATAAAAAGAGCTACCTGATTTACAGTGCACCTCATTAAGCGAGGGCTACAATTCCCAGTGTCCTTCACAATAAATTCAGTAGATGCAGCCTGTAATCAACAAATTACTCATGTATAAGAAAAGAAAACAGTTTAATGCTGCAGCATTCAGGAAAAAGGGACACCAATTTGCACCACTTGCACAATGTGAACCATAAAACATACCGGGGGAATGTTCGGTTGGCCACCTTGACGGGTCTCATAAATGATGACTGATGCTTCAGTCATTGGTCGAGGAATTTGATTAGGATCAATTTTCGATGGGGTTGAGACCTGGGTTCCAGCATGAGGAGAATAAGGCATTGTTGGGGTACCACGGGGCGGCATCCCTTGCCCTAGTGCGTTTGGCGGCATGCTACCAGGAATACCAGGCATTCTCATAGGTGGTTGCATAGCACCAGATGCAGGTCCCTATAATATCAAAGAACATGTCAGAAGGACAACTTTTTATGGTTCCAAGAATCAGAAAGGTGAAACTGTTAAGTATTAATCACGGCCATCTATGTGAAATCAAGCAGGTTCATATATAGGTCGCAGGAAAAACTACAGAAACATAGGCATATCAAAACTTTGGCACTTCAATTGAACGCATAACATGAAAAAACTAAAAACCACGAGACTATATTTCTAATAGCAAAGTAATTTCTTCCTTAGACATGTTCCTTGCATTTACTGTAGTTCACATTCACCACTTCAATGCAATACCCTCCCTCACCAAAAAATGATCTTTCAAGTCAAGCATGACTAAACATATCAAGTAAGAAAAAGTTTTTTCACACCTGAGATTGCCATAACGGGGGCCCAAACGCTGGTGCATTAGCACCAGGCCGTCCCATGAATGGTGCCTGATGTGGCATCTGTGCAGATTGTGCAGCAAAGGGTGGCTGCACACCTGGACGGGTACCTCCAAACTGTGGCGGCCCACCAAACGGTGGTGATGGTTGCTGTGAGGCTCCGAAACTTGGTGGCATTGGCTGGGACGACGCTGCTGCCGTTGCTGCTGGCTGTCCTGGGAATGCTGGCCGCGGCCCACCGAACGGTGGCGCCTGGGATGCTGCAGTGGAGGGGCCGCCAAACGGCGGAGGCGCTCGTGACACCGCAGCCGAAGGGCCTCCGAAGGGGGGAGGCGCCTGGGACGCCGCAGCAGGAGGGCCGGCGAAGGGAGCAGGCTGCTGGGAAACAACCCCTGGAGGCCCACCAAAGGGAGGCGATGGCTGCTGTGGTGCCGCCCCAGGAGGCCCGCCGAAGGGCGGCGAAGTGGAGGCCGTGCGCGCGGCGCTGGCGGCCGCCGGAGGCGGTCCCGGGCGCG
>BCLF01000052.1:1969680-1979812 GCA_001602275.1 Zoysia japonica | reverse complement strand
AAGCCCCCGCGGAGCCCCCGGTGGCGGCGCCGCGCCTGGTGCCGGGCCGCGGGAGATCTGGAGATTGGCGAACGACGGCGGGAGGGCGCCGGCGCCCGGGGGTCCGGCGGGCGGGCCCTGCGTGGCAGGGTTTTGCGCGGCGGCGAACGGAGGCCACGGCTGCCGTGGCGACGACATGGATCACGGCGAGATCGGGATCTGGGCGGCGTGCGACGGAAGGAAAGGCGCCTCGCCTCGCCTTTCCTGTCTTCGATTGAAGCGACGCGCGTTCGCGACGTGCCGCACCGGTCTCGCGCTTGTGTTGCGCTCCACCAGATGGATCTGGCCTGCCTCGGCGCAACGAAACGAGCCCCGTGGCTATATCACGGGCATATTCCTAGGCCGACTCCGACTTTGATTTGGCACTCGGTATCCTGGGCCCACATTGCGGTCAGTACGGAACGGTCACGGTGCCATGGCGGGAGCCTATTGGGTGGGTTGCGTAGAGCGCCACGGGGGCTCCGACGTGGAACGTGGCCACGTTGGAACGTACAACCACGTGGCACGTCATAGTACAATGGAATGGGTGACGGAGTCCATGAACCGAACGATTGGACTTGAATATAATATTTATTTTCATGTATGTTTGGAACGCAGGAATTTCACAGGAATTTTGAAAAAAAATTATAGTAATCAGTTTAATTTCACAGAAAAAATCAGCAAGAAGAAAAAAATGTCTGAAAAAATCTTTCTACAAATGTATACCTCACCAATTACACCGGACCAAATGCACCTGTTCAAGGACCGGCCATTTTGACTAGTCACGAGCACAATCAGACACAATCGGCAGTTGAACCAGACCGGTTCGAAGCATGACACAGGCTATGCCTGGGCCTAGATGCAGGCTCTTTGACTCAGCACAAGCACAAGTACGGCACGTTTAGAGCGGCCTGACTAGGCACGACATCTACAGCACGTTAGGCCTAGTATGACGTGGTGTAAGCTTTATGTTTCTTAAAAGTTATGAATTGATTTTAGTGATTTAATAAACATCATAGGTAACAGTTGTGATTGTAGGTTTCACTTCGCTAATCTCTACAACATGGTGGGATTTTTCGATGGATGAGAAAGGACAATCCAAGAAGAGGAGTTCTAAGCGTTGGAGGATCAAGACTAAAAAGTAGCTAGAAAGTTCATAGGAACATCAGTACTATTAAGAGAGGTCAAATCATTCATCTCCTATCATACAAGTGTTAGAGGGTGTGAATGCTCTTTAAATATCTCAGAAAGCACTGAAAAAGATGATACAAGAAATGAAGTCAAAAACCGAAGCTCAAGTCTAGCTGAACATGCAGTCACCAGACAGTTCGGTGAGCCTCAAGGAGCCAGTATAGAGAGAGGTGCTCTCTGAAGTCGAGGTGGAACAGTCATCGGACTGTGAAGCGTCGTTCTGAGAATGACGGGAGGGACCGAGACTCTGACGGGAGTAGTCCAATGAGGATTAGTGGGAAACGCCTACCTTTCGAGAGCTCAAAAAAAATTACTGAGCACTCTCTATCTCCCTCTTTACTTACCACATTTATTTACCGTTTGAGTAAAGTGATAGTTTTGTTCTTTGATTTTTTTTTACTATCGTGCTAGTACTTGCTTGTTGTTCTTATCTTATTACTAGCATTGTTAGAGGTCTTGGCCTACTAGTATTGCATAGAATTGCTTTCATTGTAACAGAGTCTTATAGTTTAAGTTCGTAGCGAATTTAGTCCTATAAGTCCACCGAATCAACCCCTTCTCGGTGTCCTTGATCCTTACACACAGCACGGTCCATTAGACTCGTGAAACTTTTATTTTAAATTTAATGTTAAATACATGTAATTTTTACTTATTTATATTTAAAATTTAATAGTTTAAGTATTATATAATTATTTTTCTGTAATTTTTGGAAAAAATAAATTTTTTTTCTTTCAGGTTTCAGCTCGGCACGAACATAGTACGGTGCGATGGATCGATCAGGACGTCACAACCCATGTAAAAACTGATAGGACTTGAGGTGCCCGATCTTTCGGTGAGGTGGTAACAATCGATTTGGTGGAGTCGACCCTCACGATCTGACTACAAACGAACAGGTCGTGTGCGCCTTAGCAATCGCAGAACCAACTCCGAATGGTTATTGACAGTGCTGGACAGCAAGATCAACCTGATCACAAAGATCAATTCCTGCAAGCAATCGAAGAATAAGCAAGAACAAGATGTGGCAAACCAGGAATCTCTCACAATATGAAGTTCTCAAAACTGTCTAATAGGTAGTCGTTAGACACAACTAAAGATCAGAAAGTTTGCATAAGAGCTAAACTATAACAAAAGAAAACCCAAGTCTTTTTGGTGACGGCTGAGACCTTTAAATAGGGTGGAGGACGACCAGGGGGTGCTGGGGTCGTTTTCAAACCCTAAGACGCACCCCTAATGGGCTCAACTTAATACATGAGCTATCGGCCCAAATTGGGGTGATGCAGCACCTTCTAAATTGGAACGACAATTGCCGTTGACTCGGATATGATATGAAGGTGAGGCTGGATCCATTCGAAAGTAGACTTGATGAGCTTTATAGAATGTACTTAAACACTTAAATTGGATTTCATATGAAGTCATGGCTTTTGTTGCAAGTTTGTACTGTTTTGCAGTTCGAATCCTCCATGTGTGAATATTTCCATTGATGTCCTCATCAGCGGATATGATGTCCACATCATCCTTACCCACTTGAATTAGAGTCGTCCTCGACTCAAGTTCAGAATGTAAAAGTGCCACTCTAATATGCCCTCGTGAAATCATAAAGGGTGGAGGCCATGGAGGTATGTATGTGGTCTCATCATCCTCCCTCACTTGATTTGGAGTCATCCTCGACTCAAGCACAGATTCAAAACCAGCTATGCCATCGTACCTTGTAGAAATCTCAAAAGGTAGAGGCCACGGGGGTATGTATGTGACCTCATCATCCTTCCCCGCTTCTTTTGGAGTCGTCTTCGACTCAAGGTCAGATTGGAGAACCGTCACTCCACCGTGCACTTCAAAAATCATAAAAAGTGGCGGCCACGGGGGTATTCTGAAGCGGTCAAGTAGTGCCACAAAGATCTCATCATTCTCCCCTTCTTTACAGCTAGCCGTCCTCGGCTTGATCCAGCGGTCGAAACAATTTCTTGCTGTCATGTTGGAACAGGGGATGAGCACGTAACTTGGCCACAACAGCAACTTCTCCTTCTCCAGGAGTTGCTCCTGTTGATAGATCACAAAAATAGAGAAACTTTGCAAAGCATTGTTAGTGTTAGTGCATGCTATTATTTAATCCTGTTTTTGCATTCCAAAAAGGTATTTTAGATTAGTACAAATGACTATTTTAGATACTAAGAAATCTCCAATGTCATCGTATTTGCCAATAGATAAAAAACACAATTGCTAAAATGTTGCGAATTGCAATTCTGAAATAATCTCTTCTCTAAATAATTCAGGTTACAAAGAGCATCAAATTCAATATAACCTAAAGAAGTTAAAGAAGATATGAGCTCTAACTTTGCATCATTCAAATCAGCGCAATAAAAATGCTTATTCTCCACATGTGTGTACTCAAGAACAACATTTTCTACTCCATACACTAGTTGTGTTTTCGAGATAAACAAAACTTGGTCACACAACTTGATGCAATCATAGGACAAATATGCATTACGAAACAACGCATAAGTCTTGGGAGGCTCAACTAAGCTTTGTAGAACACTAGGATGAACATTGGGCAATTGCAGTTCAACACAAGCAGCATGAGAGGATCGAGATGTGGTGAGGGACTCACAGTGTGTTTCATTTTTCTTACTCTTCTGGAATATAGTAGGCAGCACACAAGCATCATTATCCATTATCTCATCAACTAGCATAACGTCTTCTTTAGTCTTTTTCTCACTCTCCTGCACGATGTTAAGCATAGGACAAGAAACAGAAGAGTGCTCTCTATCTAGTTGTGCTATTTTAATAAGAGATAAAGTATCACACAACTCTTTTTTATCACATTTCCCTTGTGACAAAGGCACATCAGCAATACATTTCACAATTTTCTGATGGTGATTGTTCATGCTTGTATTTTTAGATGATAAAAGCTGATTTTCAGCAATACAAGCAAGCAAATACAGGTGTGAGAGTGAGTAGTAAGTTTTAGAGATGAGCAAAATTTGAATTTCAGAATTGAGACCATTCATAAACCTATTGATTTTATCTTCCCGGCATTCATCTAGGCCACCAAAAATGACACAAACCTTAAAGTCATGAAAGTATTCTTTAACAGTCATACTATTCTGTTTTAAGTTGTCTAATTTGGCACGCAAATGATCAGCATAAAATGCAGGAATAAAGATATCTCTAAAATGACATTTGAAGTCTTTCCAAGATTCTAGAACTTTATTGTGACTACAAATGTATTTCTATTCAAGCAAAGCACTTTCAGTCAAAACACTCGAGGCAATGTAAATTTTTTCCTTTTCAGACAAGTCATGTGCATCAAATTCTTTATTTACATTTAGTTCCCAATCAATGTATGCATAAGGATTAAATTTCACTACAAAAGAAGGTATTGACGAATTGATGACTTGCAAAATATCATCTTTTACCTCATGTTGAAGCATCAGCACATTTTGGTGAGTGTGTAAACCACCAGCTCCATTTTTCTTGATTGTGCCTATCATGGTTAGTAAATAGCAAAACAAATTGACAACGAGCTAGGTTTTGTCTAACTCGATTTCCCTCAAGCTTGCTCAATCAAGTTCTTACATGTTCTTACCAAACCAGCAAGGGTGATTTGCAATCAACGATACCAACCTACAAAGATTGGTGGAGCGATTGCCAGACACAAAACCTGTTTGCTGTAGTAATCTGTGGAGCTTGGACAGTTTCAATTTGTAGCAAGGATTAGCACAATCAAATCAGCAAATGCAAAGTTGAATAAGTGTTCAACAACGGTATGGTGCTGATCCTAGGCTAAACCCTACTAGAGACGCGAGCCTATACACAAAGATAGTCCAACAAATGATACAAAAGGCTCAGGACAGTAGCAACTAAAACACGCAGCACTTCTCTCTTTTTTTTCAATTCTTTGACTTTCTTTTTCTGCAACTTCTCTCTTTTTTCCTTTTATTTTCTTTTCTTTTCTTTTTCTCTCCCTCTGTTTTTTTTATGGAATGAAAATAGAGATGAACAAAAGTGCAGCTAGCAGATAGCAGATAGGATATCGCAGATCTCTTTTGCGATTGTGACACGCTCGGGTGGTATTTTATGGCAAGTGTGGATCCATTGAAAAGATAACACGGAGATCTTTCCAGGTTGTATAAAAATGTGGCAAACAAACAACAGATCGCGGAGATATGGTTGTTTTCTTCCGCACTAAAATCTGGTAACCAAATGTGTTATTTGCGACAAACTCAGATCTAAATTGATTTCTTCTTTATATTGTAGATATGAGCTAGGAACGTGACAAGAACTCGAAACTCTAATGGATTAAACGCAAAGACCAGCAACACGACACGATGATGCAACCACGAATTCAACAACGCAAATTACTGAAAATAGTGATGCACAGGCTCAAATGGTATAGGACAGCGGCATGATTCAATTTTTTTTATGTATGGCTTTTATGTGGACAGTGAGAAAATGAATGAAACGATAAACAAGATGGGATAAATCTCACCGAGCAACCTAGGAAGCTGATACCACTTGATAGGACTTGAGGTGCCTGATCTTTCGGTGAGGTGATAACTATCGATTTGGTGGAGTCGACCCTCACGATCCGATTACAAACGAACAGGTCGTGTGCGCTTTAGCAATCGCAGAACCAACTCCGAATGGTTATTGACAGTGCTGGACAGCAAGATCAATTTCTGCAAGCAATCGAAGAACAAGCAAGAACAAGATATGACAAACCATGAATCTCACAATATGGGGTTCTCAAAGCTGTCTAACAGGTGGTCGTTGGACACAACTGAAGATCAGACAGTTTGCATAAGAGCTAAACTATAACAAAAAAAAACCAAGTCTTTTTGGTGGTGGCTGGAACCTTTAAATAGGGTGGAGGACGACCAGAGGGTGCTGGGGTCGTCCTCAAACCCAAGGACGCGCCCTTAATGGGCTCAACTTGATACACGGGCCATCGGCCCAAGTTGGGGTGATGCAGCACCTTCTGAATTGGAACGACAATTGCCGCTGACTCGGTTGTGATATGAAGGTGATGTTGGATCCATTCGAAAGTAGACTTGATAAGCTTTCTAGAATGTACTTAAACACCCAAATTGGATTCCATATGAAGTCGTAACTTTTGTTGCAAGTTTGTACTATTTTACAGTCTGAATCCTCCATGTGTGAATATTTCCATTGACGTCCTCATCAGCGGATATGTTGTCCACATCATCCTTACCCACTTGAATTAGAGTCATCCTCGACTCAAGTTCAGAATGTAAAAGTGCCACTCTAATATGCCCTCGTGAAATCATAAAGGGTGGAGGCCATGAAAGTATGTATGTGGTCTCATAAAAAACAAACAGACCATGCTTAAACCTAGGCTGGTAGCCTGTGGACCAGCACGGTGTCTAGCACCCCAGATGAGGCACGAGCTCGACCAGATCCGGGCTGGACCGGCATAGCATGGCACGCCTGTTAGCCACTTATATGCAAATGTATTGATCTTTGGGAGCCCGGGCTGGACCGGCACAGCACGGCACGCCTGCTGGCCACCTATATGCAAATGTAAAATGTAAAATGTAATTATCTTCAAGATTATTGGAAGTCTGTGTTGGGCGTTCTGCCGTAAAAAATCATAGCCCTTTTTTAAAATAATGAAGAAAAGGGTTCCAGCTTTGCTTGCACAAAAGCTAGGGTCTCCTTGTTACTCTTTCCAGTTTTAAAATATTAACACTGACTTCTAATATTAGCTTTGATCAGTCATCTTATTTAAAAATGTAAAATTATTAGTCATGTCATAAATACTATTAATGATAAGGCAAATTATAATAAAATATATTATATTTACCATATTTTTTAATAAGGTGAGTGATCAAAGTTGATGTTTGAAATTAACAGCGTCAATATTTTTTGAAAGTGCATCTAGGATCTTTTGTGGATTTTGGGATGAATTGTGACAAACAATAGAAGCATTTGATGGCATTTTATGAGTATGTGTGCAGAAACTATGTTCATGGAACTTTATTGACCCCAAACAGGAAAAGATAAATGTTGGTTCCTTGGCTTCGGAGTTTTTAGCTTTTGTATTTCTTGAGTCATAGGACCACCATTCTATCAAGGGGGATTCCGCATTTTCTATTTTGAAAATGGTTAAATGCTCTAACTTTCCCACTCATCTTAGTCTTAATCTTCGCATCTTGGTTAATGGCTTCGGACTTGTCCGGTCTCTCGGATTTGTCCGGAAACAGACTTGTCCACCCAGTAGCCGAACTCCAGAGAGGGAGCACGTAGCTCACCCCGAACTTATCCGAGTGTCTGAACTTGTCTGGCACAGGACATGTACGGTCTAAGTTGCGGACTCCAGAGAGTTATTCCCTCCAGCAGAGCCAAACTAGTCCGCCCCTCTGGACTAGTTCGAGCCCAAACTTATACGTCAAGGCCTGCGGACTCTAGAGAAGAAGCACTCCGTTATTATCCGGACTTATCTGTTGGGCAAGCAGACTTCAGAATGGTTGCACCACAGCTTGACCGGACTTGTCCGCTCGGCCTGACTAGTCCGCTAGTGGACTTGTCCGTGCCCTCTGCGGACTTCAGAGATATGACCATGTTACTGTTGAAGTCCGATGTCCAAACTTGTCCGGACCTCCGAACTAGTCCGCTCCTAACATTTTTGGAAGGTCATTGTCACACCCGGTTTTATGGCTAAAACGGAATGACTCTTTATGTATGCCCAGGAATAAGTTTCATACATAAAGTGACTTCATTACTGGTAAAACAGAACAATGTCTCGAATAACTAACTATTACAAGAATAGACTAAGAGTCTTATCAAATTACAAACCAAACAGCGAAAACGAAACGAAAGCTTCTGGGCTCCACAGGCAGTTGACCGAATAGCTCGCCTAGACGTCGGCTCTAGGGTCTTCAAAGTTCTCCCAGGGTTCTCCCTCTATTGAGCAGCAATTAAAAAAGTACGGGTGTACTCAGCAAGTGTGGGGAGCATATGACATGTGGCAATTATCAAGGAACAGGCAATATAGGTTTTAATTGCATAAAAGCACACATTAGAGACACACAATTCCTATTAAGCACCTAATTACTAAGTGAAAGATTCCGTACCTATGAACAGTAAAATGAATAACAGCATTAACTCACAGTCTCCCACTGTGATTCACCAATCTAAACCAATACCAATACCATTACTAGTTCCCGCTAATCATGTGAGGGTCCATGCAATGCTCGTGACCGTGAGCACGGCTGTCAAGACAGTTTTACACTCTGCAGAGGTTGTACAAATTTCCCCACGAGTAGTGATTTCATCCCCTGTTGCCAGGTGATTAAAAGAATCTCCATTATGCCTGTGCCGTCGCACTCGCACACTTCCTTTGGTGTGAGGGCCAAGAGATCACTACAAGGCTTTTCCATTACTTCCGCCAGCTTGTACGTGCCCACTAAGGTTTCACCCGTCGGGCACTAACCGGAACCCGAGAGGCCCCCTCTTGTGCCGAATGGTTCTCGGGAGTAACCCTCTCTTCCCCACACATCTCTCTCCAAGCGGATCCAGGCGTAACCCGCTTTCCCCACTCCACCAGCTGGCACGCACAGAACTGGTTTTCATCACTTACTACGCTAGGCCGCGCCCATTCTTGGCATCGTGGCTGTACGGAACACATGGGTGGTCGCTCCATGAATCGGTCCTTAGATTTGGGAAGATAACTTACCAAGAAACAGTGCCAGTAACCCTACACACAGTCCTACACCAACCATATCGCCCAAATCATCACTATCAAGTTGCTATTAATCTCCCATTAATCCTCGTGAAGCATGTATAATGATCCATTTAAATACGCCCAACCCGACAGTAGCAATCTAAGCATGTGATCTACCCAACAGTAAAGTAAACTAAGTCGACAAGGCATAATATGGAAGACTAGGAATTTCTACTGATAGGTACGCAGTAAATTTGACACAAGCATGCAAACTACAAGATAGATGTTTTGAAAATTAGGCACAAGATGGTCAAGGACACTTGCCTTGCTGCTCTTGGGAGTAAAAGTCGGCGGCCTCGAACTCTTGTTGCTGGAAGTCTTCGACGAACTACAGCTCCGGGACGAAGTCGCCTAACGCACAGGAATACAAACAATCAAACAAATACAACAAAACAGAACAAAATCAGTATGATGATGTCATGAATGCATAGGTTGTTCTGTTACGATTGTTTTGATATATTATTTTCTTAAATCGGAGTTACGGATCAAAAGTTATGGCATTTATAAGATTCAGGGGCTAATTTGTAATTTACAAAATTATTGAAGGACTGATTTGTAATTACCAAAAAGTTCAGGGGCTAAAATGTAAATTTGTCATTTCGGCAGGGACTAATTTGTAATTAAAATTAAGTGTAGGGGCTTTTCTGTAAAATGCCATAATTAATTATTAATTAATTAATATAATTAATTATTAAATAACTATTAATTAATTACTTATTAACTAAATTATTAAATAATTTCTTTTAATTATTTTCCAGATTATTGATTATATTATTATTGGGAAAATCTGAAATTAATTAACCTAATATCTAATTAATTTTTTTAATTAAATCGGTATGCTGACGTCAGGCTGAGGTCGTGCTGACGCAATAAGAAATCTAATTTATTTTTAATTATAATTCGGGAATTAATCTGGACCGTTGATTTCAAAATGAGCGGTTCTGATTATTCGGGTGACGTGGCTCAACGTGGAGTGTCGGATCTGGATCTGATGGGTGGGGGCGGTCGGGCGACGTGGCTCACTGTGGACGGTTGGATTTTGATCCGGTGGCTGTGATTTAAAACGAGGGGTGGGTCGGCGTGAACCGTCCGATTTAAATCGGACGGCCGAGGATCGGCTCGGCCGGCCGGCCGGCGCGGCTGGAGGCCGACGCGGCGGCGCCATTGCCGGCGCCCTCCGGT
>BCLF01000052.1:1942899-1968821 GCA_001602275.1 Zoysia japonica | reverse complement strand
GCGGCTGGCGGCGCGCGACGCGGCTGGGAGGAGGAGGGAAGGTGCTGGCAGGCGGGGTCCGCGCGACGGTGAGAGAGAGAGAGCTGCTGAGTCGGCTGGGCCGCGCGGGAGGGAGAGAGAAGAGTGGGCCGGCTGGGGAGAGAGGGAGAGGCGGCCCAAGAGAGAGTTTCTTCCCATTTTTATTTCTTCCTTTTCTATTCCTTTTTAATTCTATTAATTACTTCTTAATCTTGTTGATTACTATTTGTCCATTCAATTAATTTATTTAAATTATATGCAATGACATGAAATGCTATGCACTCCTAGCAACTTTATTTTTAAAAGAATTTTCAATCTAGTCTAAATTGTGAAATGCATTTAAATTTTGAAATTTTAATATTTGAAAAGGTTTGAAATTTTGGGTGTCACAGTCATCCTTGGTTGATCTATATAATCCCCCTACCCCCCAAGTCTTAGGGTTACCAAAATCTTGCACATCTTTTCAAATCACGTCCTGAGACTCTCTGAGATCCACCTCTCCTCCTCCCGTTGTTCTTCATTGAATCCCCTAGGGTTTTGATTGAAGGAAGAGGAGATCGTGAGCCTTTCCATCTCTTGATTCGATTTGAGCACTTGATCTTTTCATTGCAGGTCTTTCAGGACTTATTACTCTTGTAGATTCGTCTCCTATACAGTTAAGTGTTGCCCGAAATCCATCAAGATCGTTGTGGTGAGATTCGAGAGGTTTGTATCACCCCTTATTTATCTAGTGAAAACTAAGTTGATCTTTGTGGTCACTTGGAGAGGTTTAGGGTTGAGTGAAACTCGGTCCTTTGTGGACTCCTCAACGGAGACGTAGGCTTCTGTGTGAAGCTGAACTTCGGTCAAAAATCGTTGTGTCTCTTGTCTCCTTTTGGTTTTGTGTTTGATCTACTTTCGCTGCGATTAGTGGACTTATCCGCAAGGACCGGACTTGTCCGCTACCGGACAAGTCCGACTGACCGGACTAGTCCGCACTCTGTTTTACTGATCAAATTGTTTTTGAGACTCGAATTGCAGGTCGTTGCCTATTCACCCCCCTCTAGGCAACTTTCAATTGGTATCAGAGCAAGGACTGTTTTTTCAAGAGCTTAACAGATTGAAGAGTTAAAGATGTCTACCGAGAAGACCGGTGATTCGTCTGCAAGCAAGGACAACTACACCAACGTCCAATTCGACTACAATGAACTGAAGAATGAGCTGAAGATTGGACAAGCTTCGAGGAAGATTTCCATCTTTGTTAAAACTTTCTACGAGCACTAGAAGTTTCGGATAATCACTTACCTCGAGTCAATGGGGCCACAAATCTTAAAGATTGTGGAGAAGGGCTTCACTTTTGAGGATGAAGAAAATCCTACTCAAAATGATGAATTCAACATGCACCGCAACGTTCAAGCTGCCTCCGTGATCATTTCGGCGCTAAACCCAAATGAGTACACCAAGGTGATGGAGATAAGAAATGCCCACAAGATTTGGAATAAGATTGAGATCATCCATGAATAGACAGACACCATCAAAGAAGCAAAAGAAGATCTTCTAAGAGGACAATACAACTTGTTCATTAGGAAGAAGAATGAAGGAACTCAAAAAGTTCACGATCGTCTCTTGGAGATCGTCAACAAGAGAAGAGCACTAGGAGTGAAGCTTGAAGACATCGAAGTCAACAAAAGGTTACTTCAAACCCTTCAACCTTAGAACTCACATTTATGTACTTTTATTAGGGAGAAAGAACCTTCAACCTTAGAACTCACATTTATGTACTCTTATTAGGGAGAAAGAAAATTTCAAGAACTTCACCATGGATGAAGTACTCGGACGACTTCTTGCACAACAAGATCAAGATGAACAAGTAAAAAGGGTCAACTCCCTAATCGGCAACACCACTTCCGAAGAAAAGGGCATAGCCACTACAAGAGGAACACCCTTTTTGCAACATATATATGTGTTGCTACAAATAAAAATAAACGTTGCTAGTACCTTTATCAACGCATTCACTATGTGTTGCTACAGCTGGCGTTGCTAGGTTCTTTTGCAACACATATATATGCGTTGGTAACATGTATATAAAACCGTTGCATGCTACTAACGCATATGTAACTCTCTGCCCCAACCCTTGTATGCGTTGCAAATAGGATAACATTTTTTTTATTATTACAATGTGCTGCTATTGGTACTTGCCTACTTGGTTTACAACTGGCTCTGTCTATTCTGGAATTGAACACTAGAAATTTATAGTTCATCCACTGAATTCACTGAAAAGAAAAATAAAAATCGGCTCACAAGCTGCTCTGACCATTCCATTTATCAACATAGTATACAATTACATTGCAGTACAATAAAAAAAACATGTTTGCTCAGCTGCCCTATACAATAAGAATATATATTTTACATAACCAAATCTAGTGAGTTCTTGAAATCAATTTCCATTGCTCCCTTAGCTTATCCTTGAATGACAGCATTACCTGCAATAGAGACACGCATATATGTCACTATTGTTTTTTGCGATGTGTTTTATAACTTCACAATAATACCAGCAATAGCTCAACTTGCATAGAATAAACACAGCAGTAAATGGTTTGCTTTTTTTGCTTTCAAAAAAGCAGAAACAATGCTGCTATGAGTGATTAGCTCACAATAGTTTGTTTGAGCCCAGATCTCAGGGTGTTTAGTGATTCTATGGAGTGTGATTAAAACAGACCTGAGAAGTGTTGATCTTCTCTCCTCTTGCAGTCGGCATAACTCTGAACTTAGCCATGCAACCTGTTTTATTACTACTAAACATCATTGATCTGGGCTGGAGATTGAAACCCTAAATTAAAATAAAAGGATTTGGATATCAGAAAACTACCTGATCTTTTGGATCAGGCAAAGAATCAATGACAGAATACTCTATCACACTACCGTACATGCTTAAATGACAGCATTATCTGCAAATCTCTAGCACCTGTGACTCACGTGCATTTCAGAAATGTGTGAGGAAAATTTCCATCAATTATAACTGGTCAATTTATTTGTAATTTAGCACTGAACTATTAGAACTAAAAAAAGTTTTAATGCACAACTGAAATCAATGTCTTCTGAAATGATGGCCCAAAGATTTATACTATTACAAGCACATTAGGGATGTTTTAGAATCTATTTTGATCAATCATAAACATATTTAGATACCATCAGCATCTTGCAGAAGTAGCTTGTTGGCTGCTTGCGCATGATCCCCCATCTCCACGGACAGGTAGCATTTCTATTCTTGCTGCACAACAGATCAGCACACGATCAAAACCATAAGACCTATATGTTGCCTAGGTAGACACAGGTTTAAGAAAAACTGTAATTAACACCTGATGACTTACTGGTTCAGTGGCTGCAGCACCATCTCTGCGTACACTCTATCTGTTTTGACATCCACCTTTACGAACATTTATCTGCATCCACGGGTAATGAAATAAAAGGTTATTATACTCTAAAAAAAAGATATGGTAGTTCCTACTGTAAGAAACTCAGCTAATAAAATCCATGAACTCTACATCAACAGGTGCCCTGAAAAAAACTGAAAATATCTGAATAGTAAAATCCATGAACTCTGGATCAGATTTGAATGTACAAGAGAAGGGAGGATTTGAAGGAGAATACCATAGAAAAACTGATCCTGTGGGATTTTGTGGGAGAGATTTGAGGGAGATATTGCCTGCACAGAGGAGATGAGATAAGATGCGGAGACCCTTTAGATCCGTCCCCCAACTCACCAATCCTCACCTTCATTCGATCTGAGGTACTTGGTACCGTGCGGCACCATCAACAGGATATCCAATCCTCCACTGAGATGCCGACAAAGGTGAACTTCCATCATCCCCAACAACAGCCGAGATCTGCTGCAAGTTGCACTTACCTCAATGCCCTGACGTGATCTAAGAGCCATAAGTAGATGAGGGGGACACGCAGATGGCTGCGAGGGGCTGTGGAGCCGCCAGCCGCCGCACTGGCTAACCCTGGAGCTCTCCTGGTTTCTTTTTTTTTTTTATCTGGCTAGATGGGGTAGTGTCTACTTAAAATGTGGGTGAACTGTGGAGTCGTGCGTGCTGGGCTGGGCCACTGACGGATGCATCTCTGTTGCAAGATAAGCGTTGCTATATGTCTGTTTGTGTTGTAGTGAGCCCTCAAAGCCGAAGGGAAGATGGTGTACATTTAAAGCTCAAGCGAAGAAGAAAGCGATGATTAAAAGTTCGCGCTGCTCATGAGGAAGTTTAAGAAGTTCGTGAAGAAAAATGACTTCCACAAGAAGAGCTTCAGCAAAGGTAAAACTAGAAAATCTAAGAGAACTTGCTATGAATGTGGAGAGAAAGGTCATTTTATTGCAGAGTGCCCCAACGCCAAGAACATGGAGGAAAATGAGAACAAAAGTGACAAAAAGTGCAAGAAGGACAAAGACAAGAAGTACAACAAACAAGCCCACATAGGACAAGAATGGAACTCTGACTACGATGAAGCAGGAATTGCTACATTGGCGATAGGTGTCACTCCAATCAATACCTCTCTCTTCGAAAGTTTGAGTGATGAAGAAGTTGCACCCACTTGTCTCATGGCAAAAGAGTCAAAGGTATTGAAATCTAAATTTGACTCTAGCAATAGTGAAGATGATAATGATCTACCTAACTTGCTTGAACTAATGACTATACTTGAGAAACAAAGAGATGAAATTGAGAGGCAAAAGAATATTCTTGAGAAGCAAGAAGACTTGCTCATTCTTGAGAAGAAAAGAAACCTTGATCTCGAAAATATCCTAGCTCTTGAGAGAAAAAAAGTAGATAAATTAACTAAAGCCATGGCTGAAGTTAATGATGCAAGCGAAACCTTTTGGTTCGCTAATAATGCACTTCAAGAGGAGTCCGTAGGCCTTGATGGACAAGTTCGGACCCGGACTAGTCTGTAGGAGCGGACTAGTTCGGCTCTGCCAGAGGGACAACTCTCTGGAGTCCGCAGCTAGGCTGGACATGTCCGATGCCGGACAAGTCCGGACATCCGGATAAGTCTGGAGTGACTGCGTGCCCCCTCTCTGAAGTCCGATCACTGGGCGGACAGGTCCATTACCGGACAAGTCCGGGAAACCAAACAAGTCCGGAGCCAGTGACCAAACACAAATGATTAGGATCAGGATGAAAAGAAAAAGTTTGACCACTTAACCAATTTCACGACAGAAAATGCTGAACTCCTCTTGATAGTACGGCGGTCCTATGACTCAAGAAAGATATAAATACTAAAAACACCAGAGTCAAGGAGCCAATAATTTTCTCTTCCTTTTTAGGGGGGCAATAATCATTCGTAGACTTTGTCCCAGCACACATACTCACAAAATGCCATCAAATGCTTACATTGTTTGTCACAATTCATCCCAAAATCCACAAGGGATCTTAGATGCACTTTCAATGATGTTCTTTGAAAAATTGTCAAATGGTTCACAATCTGCCCCTTGATTCAAGACTGCGAGGACCGGACAAGTCCACAGTCTCGGACTAGTCCGCCAGCGGACAAGTCCGTGGACACGGATAAGTTCGGACCACGGGTTTCTATTCAAGCCCTGAGTCTTCTTCCTCCCCAGACACTATTCCACTTTTCTCTCCTGCGCCAAACCCTAGCTCGTGACTCCCGTGGCGATCCGGCATTTTGACCGGTGAAAAGTGAATCCATTCCGTGAAAAAGCTTCTCCACCCTCAGACTAGTCCGAAACCTCGAAAGTCCGCTCTATTTTCATCCTCGTTTGAAGGTAATCTCTTCTCTAGGGTTTGAGTTTAAAATGTGGTTGTTCCCGTTCATAACTTTCAAATCCCTTTCGTGAGGTCACTCCTAGGATGCTATAAGTGCTTTGTATGCAATATGGCTAGGAGTTGTGGTCATATCTAAAAGTTGTGAATATTTGTTCTTCGTGTGCATTGTCGAGCTCCAGACAAGTCTGCTGTGAGGCAGACCACGTTGAACAAATTCAAACAAATTTTGATCAATCATCCTCACATTCCATTCTAATCCTGCACTCTTTGTTAGTTGTCAGCATGTCAGGTGAAGGCAGCTCTCGCCGTGCAGTTAGGAAAGTTTCGGCAAGAAGAGAAAGGTTCACCTCAATGTTGTAGATAGAGATGAGATTCAAGAGGAGCCTCAGACTATCAACATGGTGTTAGCTAAACCGTTGGATCATGAGAGAGGCAGAGAAGGTGTTGATTATATGAGAAATGCTTCAGCAGCTATCATTAGGAGAGAAGATTGCTATTCTGAGGGCAAGGAAAGTATTGATACTAGATTCTAGAGTTACTTTCATGCAGATTATTACTACTCCATATACTTGAAGATGAAGAATCTAGTGATTGATATGCAGTGGGTTGATTGGGAGTACATGACCAAGAAGAACAATCCTATTTTCAATGAAGTGATTGAGGCTTGCACCTTCCATGGGATCAAGAACATATTGGGTTTCAAGTACTCATGGAACAAGGCAGTGATAGCTCAGTTCCATGCGACTCTCTATTATCATCAGAAAGGAGAGGCTCGAATTTCTTAGATGACAGGGTTAGATCAGTATTCAGTAACAGTGAGATAGTTTGCCAACATCATCAAGTTCCGCAGTGGTTTCTCTTGTTTAGCCAGGATTCACAATGAGCCAGTACTTGATGTTAACAGTATGGACATCATGTATGACACCTCCTCTCACTTCTCTTCGCCAAACACTTCTAGGTTCCTTCCCTTCTATAAGGTGATGCATCGCATTCTTAAGAAGACTTTGGCTTCTAGAGAAGGCGATGCATCCAATCTTCATGGTTATGAAAGGAACCTCCTCAAGTGGTTGTCGAAGCAAAAGAAGTTTAATACCTTTGACTTCATGTTCTTGGAGATTCCTGATATTGCACAAAAGCCAAATAAGGCGTGCGCTTATGCCCCCTATATTATGTACATGATTGAGAAGGTTACCAACAAGGTGTTTGAGAAGGAGTCACACAAGAAACTTCAACCTCAAGTACCGGCTGCCGTTACATAAGCTTCACCTCCTACTCGTCTAGCTACTAGGAGGGCTCCTGCCAGTTCACCTCCTTCATCCTCTCATGGTAGAAGCGGTTTGTTCAAGATTCTTAAGGGTTTCTTCAAAATCTGTCAGAACATCGATGCTCATGCTCACAAGGAGAGGGTTGCCAGGAAGAAGAACACTAGAGCTACAAAGGAATGGCAATGTCAGCAGGGGATACCTCGTTCACCAGATAGCTCAGACATTGAAGAAGAAGCTCCTTCAACTTATGACCTGTTTGCAGATCTTACTCATGAGGAGCTTGCATACTTTGGGCAGCAGCCGGATGAGGATTCTGAGGAGACTGCCAGTGATGATGATGCCGAGGAGTAGCTGCTATTCTCTCTCTCTTTCCTTCCTTTATGGTGGCTTGATGCCAAAGGAAGGGAAATAGAGAAGCTCCTATCCATCTATTATCTATCTTTGGTGTGAACTATTTGGAGTTGTGTGGTTTTTAAAACTTGGTTTGTAATATTTCGTACTCTATGGTATTTGCTTATGTGATGATGTGATGATTATGTGCTTTATCTATCTCATTGTATATTGCTATTAGTTACAAGTTGAAATTTGTATAAGCTTCTATCATTATCTTAGTATGTGTTGTTGTGCATGGATTTAGGGGGAGTTTATATGTGCTTTAACTTGTAACCCTTGATTATCTTTGTAGCTTCCTATTGGTTGTCATCAATTCACCAAAAAAGGAAGAGATTGAAAGTGCATCTAGGGGATTCTGCATTTAGTGACAAACAATAGAAGCATTTAGTGACATTTTGTGAGTATGTGTGCAAGAACTATGTTCATGGAACTTTATTGACCTCAAAAAGGAAAAGAGAAATGTTGGTTCCTTAGCTCTGGAGTTTCTAGCTTTTGTATTTCTTGAGTCATAGGACCACCGTTCTATCAGGGGGATTCTGCATTTTCTATATTGAAAATGGTTAAGTGTCTGACTCTCTCACTCACCTTAATCTTAGTTTTTGTGTTTTGGTTACTGGCTCCGGACTTGTCCGGAAATAGACTTATTCGCCCAGTAGCCGGACTCGAGAGAGGGAGCACGTAGCTCACCCCGAACTTATCCGAGTGTCCGGACTTGTCCGGCACCGGACATGACCGAGCCAAGCTGCGGACTCCAGAGAGTTGTTCCCTTCGGCAGAGCCGGACTAGTCCGCCCCTCCGGACTATTTCGGGCCCGAACTTATCCGTCAAGGCTTGCGGACTCCAGAGAAGGAGCACCCCATTATTCTTCGAACTTGTCTGGACCTCCAGACTTGTCAGCTGGGCAGGCGGACTCTAGAATGGTTGCACCACGGCTTGACCGGACTTGTCTGCTCGGTCGGACTAGTCCGCTAGCGGACTTGTTTATGCTCTCTGCGGACTCCAGAGATATGACCATGTTACTGTTGAGCCCGATGTTCGGACTTGTCCGGACCTCTGGACTAGTCCGCTCCGAACATTTTTGGAAGGTCATCCTTGATTGATCTATATAATCTCCCTACCCCCACGTCTAAGGGTTACCAAAAGCTTGCACATCTTTTCAAATCACGCTTGAGACTCTCTGAGATCCACCTCTCCTCTTCCCCTCGTTCTTCATTGAATCCCTAGGGTTTTGATTGAAGGAAGAGGAGATCGTGAGCCTTTCCATCTCTTGATTCTATTTGAGCGCTTGATCTTTTCATTGCAGGCCTTGCAGGACTTATTACTCTTGGAGATTCGCCTTCTAGACGGTTAGGTGTCGCTCGGAATCTATCAAGATCGTTGTGGTGGGATCCAGGAGGTTTGTATGACCCCTCATTGATCTAGTGAAAACTATGTTGATCTTTGTGGTCACTTGGAGAGGTTTAGCGTTGAGTGAAACCCGATCCTTTCTGGACTCCTCAACGGAGATGCAGGCTTCTGTGTGGAGCTAAACTTCGGTCAAAAATTGCTGTGTCTCTTGTCTCCTTTTGGTTTTGTGTTTGATCTATTTTCGCTGCGATTAGTGGACTTATCCGCAAGGACCGGACTTGTCCGCTACCGGACAAGTCCGACTGACCGGACTAGTCCGCACTCTGTTTTACTGATCAAATTGTTTTTGAGACTCGAATTTCAAGTCGTTGCCTATTCACCCCCCTCTAGGCAACTTTCAATTTTAAAATCGGAGGGAGTACAATGTTTGCACTTGTCTATCCTGATTAAAAGAGAAGTAGCAACAACAAATTTTAAATGACAAGTATTCTACAATTTTAACACATGTCTGCTGTGATTAAAAGGTAAAGTACCCACACAAAAGATTTAATGGAGATTTAATAAAAACAATATGATTTCTACTAAGATATACTAGTTCAACCTAACAAACTGCAGATGCTCCAAAATCATTTATGCTGGAGGTCGCAGCGCACTTCAGCGTCGGGATTAGTTCAATGGACAACATCCCACGTAAAAATATGACGTGGCCAGATTTCAAAAGATTTGGGAACCTAAATTTGAGAAGTCTACTTTTCTAAATTAACTATAGGAGTTACTCTTAAGCCTTGTTTGAGACAAAGAAAAATTTCCTGTTTCCTGTATTTTTCTTTGTGAAATTGAAATTATTCCTATGAAATTCTTATGTAATTCATATGAACTTCCTGCGTTCCAAAGTATGTCTTATTCAGGGACAGGAGTATTTAGTTACACCATGTTGGTAGAAGTCGTTCATCATAGGGATCTCTTGTATAAAGGACCAATTAATCATGCCCTATGCCTTGGGAAAAAAAATTCCTATGTATTTCTTACACTTTCATGCGGCACCACTCTTTTTTAATGTAAGATGAGGCACCACTGCACCCTCCATAATATTTCTCCTAGGTAGAAACGTAGTTTGTGATGGAATTAACACCTTTTGGGCCACCTCTATTATCTTATTTTGTAGCCACTTGCATGATTTTTTCTTCTTTAAAGATCGAGTTGTATGTGATAATCTAGGTACTTTGCAATCCTACAACTTCACACCTTTTAAGCCCCATTTGGAACAGAGGAAAAATTCCTATTCCTGCTTTTTTTTTTGTATAATTAAACTGATTTCTGTGAAATTTCTACGAAATTCCTGTGAAATTCCTGCGTTCCAAATAGGGCCTTACAAGGGTTTGTATGGATTTGTATCCTCTACCTTTCCTCCTGTGTGGCAAACTTTGCCATACTTATCCTATCCATTCATTGCATAATCAACGCCACTTGATTTAAGATCATTTCCTACCTAAATTATATTAATTTATTTTAAAAATAAAACTATGGATCATGCAGTTATTATTAAACGATGATTCTATAAGAGTGGTTAGGATTTTGCCATACATGTACCACCCCCTTGGCTGATATCTCTCACTCAATGCCAATCTATACACCCATATCAACCTTAATTTCCTTTCCATAATCCCTTATGGTATCATATCGGCCTTGTTTTACTTTCCATAATTTTTTCCACATGATTGCATTTTTATTATAAGATTGCATCCTTCCTTTTCAACTCTCCTTCCGATAGCAGGCAAAATTAGGCTTTGGGATAGATTGGCGTCTCTTCCATTCTTCTGTTCTATGGTGCTCTCTCCGGTTTTAAAATATTGATACTTTGATATTAACTTTGATCATTTATCGTATTAAAAAAATTGTTTAAATGTGTAAAATAATTAGTCATTTATTATATTAGCAAAATATATTATATTTATTACACTTTTTAAATAAGATGAATGATCAAAGTTTATACTAGAAATGAAGGTGTCAATATTTCAAAAACCGAAGAGAATATATATAGGACTGCATGCCGGCGATCTTTTTGTTCTGCATGGAGAGCACTGACGTCCTGCCAACAGGCGTAAATTCCAGGTCAAGAATGATGACCAGAAACCCCCTGCTACAAAAGAGAAACAAAAAAGCGTAATTCCATTAGAACATACTCCCTCCGTTCTTTAATTGATGCCGCCGTTGATTTTTAAATTCAACTTTGACCATTTGTCTTATTCAAAAAATTTGCTCGAATGTATAAAATTTTAAGTTGTGATTCAAATAACTCTAATGATAAATCAAATTATATCAAAATATATATAATTTATCAATTTTTTTAATAAGACGAATCAATTAATGAACGGATGGAGTATAAACATTTAAGAGTTTTAAGAGAGAAACTGGAATGCACTAGATGGCGCGACAATTGCCTACCCCATGTGTTGTGTTAGATAAAATACAATTGAATAGTTCTTTTAAAAAAAATAACCGTGTATGGATCAAATACGTATTTTGTTGATGAGATTACATTGTTTGTTTTAGCAGGACTAGAGCCAAGCAGGCTAATTAACACATTACCTTTTTCTACCCCATCTTCCTAAATATGAGCAACAGGTTTCAGCACGCCATATCATTGAGCTCCTCATTATTATTAAGCAGTGATATTGACAATCTCTTGATGACAATGGAGGTTTTAGCTTGCAGAGACGGTGCGTTAGAGCATCTTCAAAAGCTCCCCATTAACTCCCCCTAAATGAAATTATAAGAGAAAAGTGTAAAAAATCTTCCAATAACTCCTCTAAACATCTCCCTACTTTCGAGGGTCCCTGAAATTCTTCTATTCTGAGGTAAATCTAGGAAACTTTCTAGGGTCTCCAATCTCATCTCTCGTGCAACTAGTAGTGGGATCCGTTGTTCACTTGGTTCAAATTTAAACTATATTTAGAGGAGCTATTGGAGAAGGTGATTAAAATGGACTCCGAAATTTTTTTGGTTGACCCTAAAAAGTACTTTTTGGGGTGAATTGTTGGAGATGCTCTTAGTGGCTTCTCTTCGAGGAGTTCAGCATTTATGCGAGGAAACAGATTGCCAAGAACTTGTGCTGTTATGGAGACAGATAGATGTTCAAAAATCAAGGATATCACCTATTCTTCGGGAGATTCAGGAAATCAGTGCTGGATTTCAATCTTTTGTTCTATCTTTTACAAAAAGAGAATGTAATAGAGTAGCTCATTCCATAGCAAAATTAGCTTCAAGCACTAACAGATGCAGGGAGAGGCAGGAAGCCCCGCCCTGTTTAGATGCGTTGTTGCTAAATGATTGTAATCATGCTGTATCTTGATTAAGGATTACAATTTCAGTCTCAAAAAAAAGACTTTGAATTGCCACACTAATAATAATTAAGAGAGCCTTCGGTTAGATGTAAGTTATCTATGTCCTTTACAGAAACATTTCTCCCGGTACAATTGTGGTAAGAGCATCTCCAACAGTTTTTTATAATATTTACTCCTCAAAACCAGATTTAGAAAGTCCTAAAACTCTATTGGGAGTAAAATAACTACCTCCTCCAACAACTCCCAACGATCATTGCTAAATTTTGATTTAAATATTGCCACATCATCAATTCCAAACCGTATAACTTTCCATTAACACATCTTAATATATTAAAGCGCAAGCATTCTCTTGCAAACCGTGAAGCCACGTCACCTCTCAAACTTGGAACCATTGGATCTCTCAATGAAGAAATCTAGCCGCCCATGTGCTCCTTGCACACTTTCCACTGAGACCCTATGTATTAAGATTACTTAAAAAATCATCCTTTTTTACTGATGCTTGGTCGGTTCTCTTTCTCCCCGCGTGCCCTCTTCGGCCCCGTCCCTGCCTCGGCTGCTGCCGCCTAGGACACGAACTCCACCTAGATCAGCGCCGCCAATGCCCCGACCCCTCCTCGGTCGCCGCCGCCCCTCCGCCACCTCCTCTGACTAGGCGCCGCCTCGCCATCGTGGCCCCTGCTCAGCCCCGCCACCCCAGCATCGGCTGCCCCTACCCCAACGCCGCGTCGCCTCCTCCCTCGGCCTCGGCCGTCGCCGGCCCCGGCCGCTGCTGCGGTTACCCTGTCGCCCTCCACCTCCACTTCGGTGCAGCCCCGCCACCGCCCTCACCTCTGACCAGACTCGGCCCTGCCCCTGCCCCTCTGACCAGACTCGGCCCTGCCCCTGCCCTCGCCCCCGCCCCCGTCACCCCCAACCCAGACGCATCAGCGCCGCCGCGCCGTGGTCCATCAAGCCACATCAGGCGACTCCCTCCGCCAATCTGGTTCATTCTTGGAATTGGAAAATGGTGGACCTTCAGCTTGATTGTGCTGAGGTGTTCTGCGGGAGGCCACAAACTCAAGAATCTGTGGTGCATTTCTACCCCATCTCCCAGTACGATGAGAAATCCTACCTCCACAGCAATAAGAAGTAGATGTGACTTGGATGGATTGGAGCTTGAGGTATGTTTCCCTGTGTTCATTGGTTCTCGGATCTGGTAATCAAATAGGCATTAGTGAATAATCATTTCTATTATATTAGTTTTGCTTGTGACTTCAAGCTTTGTGATGCATAGTATATTGAGATCCTTTAAAGTATCATATTTGTGTTTCTGGCAGATGCAAGCCTGAGGTTGACATGCTTTTCCTGAAACTTGGTTAGTTCAATAAGTGTTTCAAGTTTTATCTTTCTGGCAGATGCAAGCCTGAGGTTGACATGCTTTTCCTGAAACCTTGTTAGTTCAGTAAGCGTTTCAAGTTTTATTTCATTTTACTTGAAATTATCTAAGTTTGAGAAAATTGGAAATCACATGGAACTCCTGTGTGAAGATTGTGCTTGGCTGTGATCCTGAGGAAATGCTATCTATAAAGACTTTAATGTGGTATAAGAACCATATCCTATTTGGTTATATACAGTCTTATTTTCAATAGAGAGGGTAATACCTTTTTATTCAATACAGTAATTAAATTGTTTGAATGCATGCAGATGTGATACTCACATTTTAATGACATAACAAATTACTACAAATAACAAGGAAAGCGGCCTGTTTATACTCCCCAGAACTGGCAATGAAGCTCTGCATAGCAGTGAGCATATCTTTAATAGCATCAGCTCGGTGTGGTATTATCTGCATAGAACCATGGTCTGCCATTACCCATGACAGTTCACTCAAGATTTAGCACATCAGTTTTCTTGATCTGAATTATATCGGTCCATATTTCTTAGTCCAGTTCTACATGCATGTATGTTCAACCATGCTAGCAAATATAAATATTTTCTGAGTCTCTGAGATACAAAAAAAAACTGAAGAGTTTATATCTTCTATGCATATGACTGAGGATAATAAAACTGGTATGATACCAGGCATTTCTCCTTATGTTTAGAATGTAGCATTACTTCATTTTTATTGAATTTGTATGAACGAGCTTCCCTCATCCATTCAATACTCCAATTTGATACAAAAGAGATAACTCACATTTCATTTGCTTTGTAATACCTGCTAATTAGAATCCCCTGTTTTCTGTTTCAGCTATTTTGCAATTTGAAGGAAACATATTAGCTTATTTCTGTGTGTGTTGATTTCTGTAGTTTTACTTTTTCTAATTCAAACTTATCTAAAAAATGTATGAAACATTTACTTTCTTCCATTATCATTTACCTTTCAATAATTTACACAAAAAGATTATCAAACAATATAAGCCCATCAATTTAATGACATATATTTTATTTGCATTTTCATGGTGATATATACTATCCAGTTTACTTTCAAGTTACATACTGGCTCACCATTGGAGTGGTACAATAAGTTGGTACCAACAATTGGCGCGCTAACAGTGCGCCCTTTTTCTAGTACATGTATGTTTCTTGTTTCCCTAGGGTGCCATTGCACAGGTTGGGCCCGGCAGTGGAGAGGATGCGCAGCAGGGAGCTCACCCAGGAAGAGGTCGCGCAGCAGGGAGCACGGCAGGGGAGAGGACGCGAGGGGCCATCACTGTGGTACGGAGCTTCATGGCGAGGATGGGCTGCGCGCCTAGGATGAATCGCCACCGGACTGGTAGCAGAGGACGATGGATCCAACAGTCGCGACAAACGATTCTGGAATGAATCAGCCGCGTGAGATGCCAAATAGAGGGAGGAAAGGAACGAATCGGACCCAGACTCGCGATTCTAAGTCGGAAACAGCGCGAAATTACATTTTTGGAAGTTCCAATAGGTTCCCCAAAGGTTGGCACTGAAAAATCCGGTTTCGAAATTCATAAATTTGGGGAGCTAGTTTAGAGAACTATAGGAGGCTAATTTTTTTATTACTCCTTGATTTTTTGTTTAGGAATAAAATTTAAAAAATTGTTGGAGATGCTCTAAAATCTTTTAGTGGTAATAATGTAATATTTTTTTGCTGTGATGCTCTTAGGACATGCTCCCTCCGTTTTTAAATTATTAACACCATTAACTTTTAACATCAACTTTAACCATTCATTTTATTCAAAAAATTTGTTTAAATATAAAAAATTTTATTATTATTTGCTTTATAACTAGTGGTATTTAAAACATGACTAATTTTTACACATTGGAACAAAATTTTTGAATAAAACAAAAAGTCAAAGTTGATGTTAAGAGTCAACGATGTTGATAATATAAAAACGAAAGTAGTACAAGGCCCTGTTTGCTTGAGCTGGAGCTTTTGAGCTTTTAAAAAAGCTTGCTGATAGCTAGTTGAAAAGTTAGCTGTTAGAGTAGTGGTTGTTGGCTTTTGTAATATATATATTTGGGTTCTGTGCACACAAAAAGCTAGAAAAGTAGCTTTAGATGAGCTTTTCACCGTTCCAAATGTTAGCTTTTTAGAACGCAGTTTGTTTCAGCTTTTACAAGTTCAGCTTTTCAACCGGAAATGCCAGCCCGAAAAACTTAAACAAAGAGGTCCTAAGGCACACCACCTAACTTTCATTGCTTCCAGTGTCCTCTCGCTCCAATCAGAGTATACAGTATCTAGGATCACTAGTTCAAGTCCAGCTTTGTTCATCCTGTTCATCCACTATACCACAGCCCATCTATAACTCCTTTTCTATCGTTATAAGTAAATATAACAATGGACGGTCGGTCGTTAAAAACTTTTAGCAACCGACTTCATCTGTCGTTGACAGTGGCGTCGCTATAAATTTTTAGCAACCGACTACTTATAACGACCGACCGTCGGACGCTATAAAGTATATATGGCAATCAACTGTCCGACACTATTAATTTCTTTTAGCAACCAACAGTCAGATGACATATATATTTATAGCAACCAACACTCCATCAAAATCCAGTTCAGAATCAAAACCAGCAATCCATTAATAAATATTAATGATATCGGCAATCAACAAATTAGCTAAATGTGTAACAATATCATACATCCAAAAAAAACCTTTGGAGACACTTCTTTATTGAAAAGTAGCGGAGAACCTTCTTAGGAACATTGCTCCGGAGTCGTTTGTCACTGAAGATCGTTCTCTTGTTTGCAATAACCCTCAGCAAACTGAAGTCAAGCCTCGGTGCATTAACCCTGTTTTAATTTTTATTTTATCGCTATGCATTGTATGATTAATGTATTATGCATTACATTGTAGAAGTTGTTTGAAAACCCTAGACTGTATAATAGTGCCAATTACCCATGTTGAGTGTATATTGGTACAGGTAACCCGATGTAGAGATAGGCTAAGTCACATTTGACGGTAGAAGTCGAGTGAATGAAAAACCTCACTTGCGAGATATAGGCTGTTACCCTATTCACATTATTACCACACTATAAACCTGAGATCAAGCAGGGAATAAGATGGCATGGAGGCATGTTTTCTGTGTGGACTCATGAATGGAGTGTTGTAGCCCTGTCTGTATTGATTAAGGACCGATTTGAGTGTGGCTCTGTTGAGCAAGTTGAATAGTATCGAATGTATTCTGGGGACATGAGACCCAAGAAACCGACGTAGCAAAACGCCGTAGTGGTTGAACGATCCCCACCTCTCTTTTGGCGGTGGCGGAGGAGAGCCTTGTGTCTAACTATGGATAGATCCAAGGATTATCGTATGGAGGACCCTGTGCTCGGGAGAGGTGCTCTTACTCGATCCGGCCCTATGGGTTGAGCAAAAGTTGGCCATGTACTGCTTTCGAGAAGCGCGTACATGTCGTGTATTTCAGATTTTTCCCAGCTGGTGTAAATCGATTATAATCGTTGCCCTCACAGTAACGAGTACCACTTGTTCATTGCGTCATGTCGTAGTAACAACTAGGCTAATAATAATAATATGGATTGTTTGCTTAGTTTATTAGCAACTACTTGGCAACCATGCTTGCTATAGTTACAGTTCAAATTAAATTTACATTCCGTACACTTAACTTACTGCTAAAAGTTGAAAGTAAAGATCCACTGATAGTGCTGTATTTTAAGCAAAGAGCCATCCCTGTGAGTCGGCCCCTCATGCTTAGGAGTCGGCTGTAGTCAGCCATTTTTGACGGGTAAGTCTTGTTGGGTAATTAGTACTCACGGTTTATTGTTTTTTCTATTTGTTGTGGTGTAGTTTCTTCTTCAGGTAGCTGGTGTTGCTGTTGCGGCCAAGGAGTGAGTTGGGTAGGAGAAGCTCCTGCAAACTAGTCTTGTGAACCGGTTCCTGCCTCCCCAACCTCGGACCGCGAGGATGAAGCATGTCTTTGGGTGAGGCATGTTTCAGAATAAGGAAGTCGTCGTGTGTGTGTTTTACTTCCACGGTGTCGTAAAAACTCTGTTTTCATCTCTATCCTTCTAAAAACTTGAACTTATTGTAAGACTTAACCGTTTCCTATATTTCATAATATCACTCGTGTTGTACTATTTTGATATTGTTATTCAATATCACTCGAGACTGATCCTAGGCGAGCCGTCCAGTGATTTGGGGCGGTTCTACCACAGCGTGGTATCAGAGCTAGATCGGGGTTAGTACAACTAAAAATGAGTTATTTTCAAAAATTACACGACGGTGTAGTACTAGTTAGTCAGCCCATCTAAGGACTATGCTAGTTAAGTCGTTAGGTGGCATGCTAACCCTGCTTTTAGTTTCCTGTTGTTTAATTTCTTGCAAGACAGCTACGCCCAGGTAAGCAGGTAAGGTACGCACTCGAATGCAGTAAAATTCGGGGGCTCATCCATACGAGGTTCAGGGGTATGAAGTGTCTCGTACAACGATCAGTACGGAAAGTGAATACGTTCTTTAGAACATCTGAAATATTTGCCGCCTAATGGGGAGTGCGACCATTCGCCACCTAATGGTAAGTGTGGACCTTTTGCTATGTGATGCGAATCACGGTCATGTCCCTTAAGACATGGCTTATTTGAGGATGCCCCGTATGGCAATGATACGAGACGTAAGTTTTTCTTTTCGTATTGCCTGCCTGTGGTTGTGTGATCCTTTTTTTGCAGGTACGCTAACTTCGAATTAATGCATGTAGAAAGCAACTAACTGAGTCTAGAGAGAGCGAGTTTGCCACCGAGATCACGTATGGTCACTATATTAGATCAACTCTTTTCTTTTTGGTGAGGACGTAGGGTCGGCATATTGTTTTTGCATTAGCACAAAAATTTGAAACATAACCCAACCAAATTTCTTTTGAAAATGGATACTTAGATCTCCGTGTCAGGTCTGATGTATCTTTCATTTGTTTCTTTGACCCCAGCTTTTCAAGCTTTGTGGTCAAATAAAGCTTCTAGCCATCATTTTCCTGAATTTCAGCCCTTGCTGTCAACTTCAAAAATTCATATCTTTTGATCTGTTGCTCGTACGAGGGCGAGTAAATAGGCGTTGGAAAGCTATGAAAGTCCTCTACGACTTTGTTATTCAACTCCAGTTCTGATTCGGCCTTGATAAGTGCCAGAATTGACTTCTGTGACTGCTGTCAGTCCGGGACAGAATTGGTGTTGTGCTGTTTTTGATGGTCTTTCACATACAAGCTATCGTGTCAAGCGAATTTGTCACTTTTATGCTGACCTTAATTCAGTTGTTAAGTGAGGAACATCGCTTGAGGAACATCGCTTGTGGTCCGAGAGAATGTTCATACTCTTGTTTTAATGTTTTCTCCATCTATGACTTCTGTCGAGTTCTTTACTAACATTGTATGCCAAATTCAGCAAGTGCAAGTTTTGACTGAAAGAAGTGCTTTTCCTTGGTCATATTGTTTCTGCGGAAGGCATTGCCATGAATCCAAGCAAAGTGTAAGATGTATTGAATTGGAAGCCTCCTACATCGGTTACTGAAGTCCGTAGCTTTTTTGTACTTGCCGGATACTATCGGAGGTTCATTTCTAACTTCTCCAAGATTACCAAGCCAATGACTGAGTTGTTAAAGAAGGGCATCAAATTTGTTTGAGATAGTTCATGTGAAAAAGCTTTTCAAACTCTCAAGCATCACCGCACCCGTTTTAGCCCAACCCGACATCGCTAAGCACTTTGATGTGTATTGTGATGCTTCTGGTACGGGTCTGGGATGCGTCTTGATGAAAAAGGCCGTGTGATTACTTACGCTTCAAGACAACTTCGACGTCATGAGCAAAACTATCTACTCATGATATAGAATTGGCGTATGTGGTTCAGCCTTGAAGATATGGAGACAATGTCTCCTTAGAAATCTTGTGCATCTTTACACTGACCACAAAAGTTTAAAATATATCTTCACTCAGCAAGATCTGAATATGAGACAGAGAAAATAGCTAGAATTTATCAAAGATTATGAGTTAGAGATCCATTATCATCCTGGCAAAACAAATGTAGTTGCCGATGCCTTGAGTCGCAAATCTTACTGTTACAACTGTCAAGTTTCAACAATATTACCTTCCTTTGAAGCGGAACCAAGCGTCAGAGTTCTACCTCATGGGGCTCTGTATAATCTTGCTCTTGTTCCGACTCTTAAGGAAGAGATAATTGAGGCTCACGAAAAGATGCTGATATGCTGAATATCAAAGAGACTCAAGAATGCAGAATCAATGCCGTTTAGAGAGGATGATGAAGGTACTTTATGATTCAACAACCATATGGTGGTACCTAAAAATCATGAGCTACCTAAAAAGATCATGGACAAGGCTCACATGTCCAAATACGCCATTCATCTCGGGAGTAATAAAATGTACCATGATCTCCGAAAGAAGTTTTGGTGGATAAGAATGAAGAGAGAAATTGCCAAATATGTGTTTGAATGTGACACATGTCGAAAAGTCAAAGCGGATCATCTACGCTCAGCAGATCCTCTCCAACCTTTGAGTATTTCGAATTGAAAGTGGGAAGATATAAGTATGGACTTTATTGTAGACTCCCACTTACTTCCCGACACCATGACTCGATTTGGGTCATTGTGGACCCTTTGACAAAATCAGCTCATTTCATCTCAATGAAACTACAAGATCAAGAAGTATGCTGAGTTGTATATCTCTCGTATTCTTTGTCTGCATGGAGTACCCAAGACCATTGTGTCGGATAGAGGAAGCGCTTTTCTCTCTCACTTTTGGGAGCAACTAAATGCTTGTTTCGGTACCAAGCTGATTTGAAGCTCCGCTTATCATCCGCAGACCGATGGTCAAACTGAGCGTGTCAATCAAATCTTAGAAGATATGCTTCGGTCATGTGTTCTCGCTGATGGCAAAAATTGGGATGAATATTTGCCGCTAATAGCTATCAAGAGAGCATAATGTCACCTTTTGAAGCTCTATATGGTCACTTATATCAGACTCCTCTGAATTGGTCTGAAACTGGTGAACGAGTGAACTTCGGACTGGATTTAGTAGCTCAAGCCGAAGAGAAAGTTTGAACTATTCAAGCGAACTTAAAGGCCGCTAAATCTCATCAGAAGACTTATGCCGATAAAAGACGTCGCCCCTTGAAATTCCAAATAGGTGATTATGTTTACCTCAAGGTATCTCCTACCAAGGGTGTACAACGCTTTGGGATAAGAGGAAAGTTGGCTCCCAGATATATTAGTCCATTTCATATTTTGGAGAGATGTGGCACCGTCGCTTATCGACTGGAATTGCCCTCTCAATTATCGAGAGTTCATGGTATCTTTCATGTATCACAACTCAAAAAATGCTTGAAGCTACCTCAAGATTGTGATTCCTGAGATTGAGCAATTGCGAGAAGATCTCACTTATCTCGAGTATCCGATCGGAATTGTTGATCACAAAGATCGAGTTACTCGAAACAAGACCACTAAATTCTACAAAGTTCAGTAGAGTAATCATTCCAAGGATGAAGCTACATGGGAAACAGAAGAATATCTCAGATCAAATTTTTCGGAGTTTCTTCAATCCATGTAAGTAACCCCTTTCGCTACTCCCTCTTTCTTACTAAATCTAGGGACGAGATTTCTTTAAGGGGGAGGGCTGTAACACTTCGGTTGTTAACTTAAAGACTAATTTGTTCATGGTCGAAATCCTGGAATCCGAGCTCAAATTTAAGTTTAAATTTAAAAATGTGAGTTCAAAATTTTATTTTCAAAAGAAACATTGTGAAACAAAATTCTCTCCTGAAAGATCTTATAACTACTTGAAATTTTGAGGTTTTCGTAAAATTTTATTTCAGGTTTAAAGGCTCTAAATAAATTATTTTTCTCTAAAAGGTTGCCTGTCTTTGAAATTCAATAACATTTTATCTATTTCGATTTTGAACTTGATTCTAAAATAAAAGTTGTTCATCATTAAAAGTTTTACCATTCTCCCAAATTTCAAAATTTTTGGAGCTCGGAAAGTGTTCATTTCGGATTAAAAACAGAGAGCAGCACTGGGATTCGAAGAAAAATTCGGGAAAAAGGAAAATTGCTGCGGGCCCCACCTGTCAGCCGGACTATTCCTCTTTCTTTCCCTTCCACCAACGGCGCAGCGCCAGCGCGCACGCCCAGGTGCCGTTCGGCCATGCCTCCTCGCGTGCATGCCACCCAGCTGAAGACGTGTCCCGCTCCATTTAGTACACGATAGAGTACTCCGGCCTCGTTCTCCTCTCTCCCTCATTCCACTCTCACTCGTGCTCTCTCCCGGTCGCACACGCCGTCGCCGTCGAGAGCCACCGCTGAGCCTCCCTAGCCTCCGTCCCTCGTCGGGAAGCGGCGCCACCCCATCCTGTAGTTTTCCAAGCGGCCATCTCCTCCACCGCGCCGAGCCGCTTGGATTTGAAGTTTGCCCCAAATCGAGCACTATCGAACCGCCGGCCGCTCTCTCTGAAATCCGGTGAGCCCCGGCGAGATCCTCTCGATTTTTCGCGGTTGTAGCCTCCTTACTAGCTCGCGCCCCTCCAGGTCTCAAGGTTGAGGCAGATCGCGGAGTATTTAAGCGGGAATTCGGGCTTCTTCGCCGCCGTTCACCGAGACCCCAACGGCCTCACCGTCGACGACCCCTCTCTGGTGCTCCTCAACGACAACCTCGACGCCGAGCTTCTACTCGCTCTGGTGAAGCTGCAGGTGAAGACGGCTTCGAGTTTCGTTAACCAAGCCGGCTGTACCGCGCCGCCGAACGTGGTCTCGAGTCGCTCGCCGCCATCCGGCAAATTCCGGTGAGGGCCGCCGCCCTTAGACCCCACCTCCGTGTTCACCTCACGCTTTGGGTCGGGTTGGGGCAGGTAATAGCAGCCGCCGCCGTCGGCCGGCCACCTCCTGCCAGGCGCCGCCGCGTGCCGGCCAGCCACCCGCCATGGCTGGCTCGACCAGCAAGGTCCCCAGGCGCCAGGATCTTCTGTGGCCGTATGGCCGGGTCCCATTCGACCAGCCGAGCGACCCTCTGTGGCTTTAACCACGGGCCACTACGTGGCCCCGCGGGCTGGATTTATTTCATTTTTGTAAATCCTTTATTAATTGAGCAAAAAAGTCAGTAATCTTTCAAAAATCGTAGAAAATTCATATTAGCTCCAGAAATTACAAATAATATACCGTTGGAATCCTTGAAACATGTAGAATATTTTAAAACCTTCCAAATTTCATTGTTTGCTATGGAAATAGCTCTGTTAGTTAATTAAGTGCATCATGCATTTAGGAATCGTTGGAGAAGGCCAGCAACTTGCTCTAGTTGCTTCGATGTTTTCTGTCGCTGAAGATCGTTCTCTTGTTTACGCTAACCCTCAGCAAACCAAAGACAAGCCCCGGTGCATTAACTCTGTTTTAATTTTTATTTTATCACTATGCATTGTATGATTAATGTATTGTGCACTACGTTGTAGGAGTTCTTTGAAAACCTTAGACTGCATAATAGTGCCAATTACCCATGTTGAGTGTATATTGGTACAGGTAATCAGATGTACAGCTAGGCTAAGTCACATTTGATGGTAGAAGTCGAGTGAATGAAAAACCTCACTCGCGAGATATAGGCTGTTACCCTATTCACGTTATTACCACACTATAAACCTGAGATCGGGCAGGGAATAGGATGGCACGGAGGCATGTTTTCTGTGTGGACTCATGGCCTAAGTGTTGTAGGCCTGTCTATATCGGTTAAGGACCGATTCGAGTGTGGCTCTGTTGAGCAAGTTTGAACAATACCGAATACATACTGTGGACATGAGACCCAGAAAACCGACGTAGCAAAACGCTGTAGTGGTTGGACGATCCCCACCTCTCTTTTGGCGGCGACGGAGGAGAGCCTTGTGTCTAACCATGGATAGATCCAAGGATTATCGCATGGAGGACCCTGTGGTCAAGAGAGGTGCGCTTACTCGGACCGACCCTATGGGTTGAGCGAAAGGTGGCCATGTACGACTTTCGGAATGCGCGTACATGTCGTGTATTTCGAGTTTTTTCTAGCTGGTGTAAATCGATTATAATCGCTGCCCCTCACAGTAACGAGTACCACTTGTTCACTGCATCATAGCGTAATAACAACTAGGCTAATAATAATAATATGGATTGTTTGCTTAGTTTATTAGCAACTACTTGGCAACCATGCTTGCTATAGTTACAGTGCCAATTAAGTTTACATTTCGTAAATTTAACTTACTGCTAAAAGTTGAAAGGATCCACTGATAGTGCTGTATTTTAAGCAAAGAGCCATCCCTATGAGTCAGCCCCTCATGCTTAGGAGTCGGCTGTAATCAGCCATTTTTGACGGGTAAGTCTTGCTGAGTAATTAGTACTCACGGTTTGTTGTTTCTCCTTTTTGTTGTAGTGTAGTTCCTCCTTCAGGTAGCTGTTGTTGCTGTTGCGATCAAGGAATGAGTTGGGTAGGAGAAGCTCTTGCAAACTGGTCTTGTGAACCGGTTCCTGCCTCCTCAACCTCCGACTGCGAGGAATGAAGCATGTCTTTTGGCGAGACATGTTTCAGAATAAGAAAACCGTCGTGTGTGTGTGTTTTACTTCCGCATTGTTGTAAAAACTCTGTTTTCATCTCTATCCTTCTAAGAACTTGAACTTACTGTAAGACTTAAACTGTTTCCTATATTTCATAATATCACTCGTGTTGTACTATTTGGATATTATTGTTCAATATCACCTGAGACTGATCCTAGGCGAGCCGTCCAGTGTTTTGGGGCGGTTCTGCCACAGAATGTATACATGTTTCCCATGAAGAGACTTCTTTATCGATTTCCATCGTGAAACCCTACACTTTGGGCATGAGTTCAAATCTATGTTCTCCTTCCAAAAAAGAATGCAATCATTTTCACAAGCATGAATACTTGTATATCCAATTCCTATGGACTTCACTAATTTCTTAGCTTCATGAAATGTTTTAGCTAGTGCAGAACCCTCAGGGAGTACATCATCGAGTAGATCTAAAAGCAGGTTAAAAGATTTATCAGACCATCCTCCAAGGAGTTTGATGTGTAGCAATCTATTAAGAAATCGAGGTTGTGTATATTTCTTGCAATTTGGGTATAATTCTTTGCTATTTTCTGCGACCAACATTTGAATGGCAACTAGTTCCTCACAAGGATCTGGAGCAGAACTATTCTCCTCAAATTTCCCTCTATCATCTAAGCCAGCAGCTAGACCCCTAAGCAAATCAGATATGTCATCATCTTTATTAGACTCATCCATAACCTCAAAACTGTCACCATCAATGTTTTCATGATTCACAGAAGAAGGGGTGGGTTCTCCATGTAAATTCCATGTTCTGTATCCTTCTAGAAATCCATCACAAATCAAGTGTTCACGGACTTCACCGGCCTCTTTCCAAAAGGAGTTGAAACACTTTCTACATGGGCATAAAATCTTTCTACCAACAGCTGAATTAGAAAATGCAAAAGCTAAGAAACAGTTCACCCCTTGCAAATATGCCTTGCTGTGCCTACATGAAACTTTCAAGTTAAAAAACCATTTTACCTATATATATAAATTATAAGTATTTGTTAAGCTTTTATTTTTACCTAGCATCATCATCAATCCAAGATTTATCCATCAATCTTTTTTTCTAGACAAAACTAGAAGCTAACCAAACATACATAAAATTAATTAGTACCCAAGGGAACACTCAATGTCCGCAAGCAATATCAAAATGGTGTCACGACAGAGATGGATAGAAGGAGCTTTACCTATTACTACGGAGCTGCTTGATGTTGAGATCCGGGCAGTTTATTCTTGAACGCCTCACATACAAAGTTGCTGCAAGATAGAAAGCTTCAATACAACTTCATATAGAGCTTCAATTTGAAGAAAATTAAGTTATGTACAGTGCACACATATAGGCAAAAAAAATACGTTATGCAGAGTTAACGCACATACCTAGCAACGGAATCACAAATGGAGTGACAGCAACCCGGCAGCAGAGGACTCACGGTTAGCAAACATTGACAATAGCGAACCTAGCAACATAACAAAGGGTGTGCACTAATGTAAAAATATGATATATCATGGAGAATTTAGCCCGTAACTAGTGCTAATCTTCATTAGAATATTGCATAGTGTGCTAGGACCCTCACCGATCTGCCACTGGCTAGGGCACGAGAGCTGTGCAGGCAGGGGCGTCGCGGAGGAAGAGGAGCAGGGAGAGGGGCGCGCGGCAGGAAGAGATGCGGGGCCAGGCAGGAGCCGCGGCCGCCAGAGCTGCAGGCAGGGTCCGACGCGTGATCGTGCGGTAGCCCGGGGCAGGAAGGGCCTCCCGCGGAGCGCGGCCGCCTGGCGCGCAGCGCA